>BHFT01056313.1:0-20025 GCA_004320025.1 Laticauda laticaudata
GAAAGTCTGACTCACAGACGAACACTATACAGAAGCCTGATGATGGCAGATGAGATTCTGCCAAAACGTTGCTACATCTTTAAAAGCACAACTATAATGACGTGGAAAAATACCCAAACAAAGCTAAATACCATACATCTAAGTACCCACAAAAACTTAAGAAAACATATATATTTGTAGTTTATATATTGTCACCCCAACTACGTTATTTACATATGCATAACAAGCTCTTCCAGGTTACCTCTCATGTGCCAGCAGAAGTAGCTCTGCATACCACTTTTGGCATGCGTGCCATAGGTTCACCAACAAGAGCATAAGACATCCTGACTGGGTTTTAAAATTGGATCAGAGGTTTCCACAGGTTTCTTGTTAACAATAGGGCCCAGTGAAACTGGTGCTTATGACTTCAAATGCCTCCTGCAGGGCCTTTCCTCCCTACCATTAAGCATGGCACAAGCATGTCCCAGCAACTTGTTTGTTTGTTTACTTATGAAGATCCTATGATGGTATAAATGAGACAGGCTTCTGCTGTCCTTAACTGAACCAGTCTTCAAGTAGTATGAAATAATATTTCCCGCCACAGACAACCTCAGGGATATACAATCTGTTATTTTTGCCTTGGAAGGAAGTCAAGATTGTTGTCTGGAAGAAAGAACAGAAGCAAAAAAGGGCAGAATAGGAACTAACAACAGCTGGTTTCTCAATGATTTAGTTTTCTGCTGCTCAGGACTTGGATGCAGCTGTAGAGATTGTAAGAGAACTTCTGGTGAGGTTCACCTCACTTTTGCCAAGTTATTTCATTAATAGCCTTTCATAGGCATGTTTACCAAAGTATTATGTTATTTCCCAAATAACTTCTGTATAACTTCTAAGGGGAGCAATTTTCTGCATGAAACACACAGCAGCAAATATGAAGCCCGATTTGAAATGACAATATTGTGTATTATTTAAAGGAGCAAAGATTTAGAGAAGGAGACTTCTGGTTGAACAACAGCATTTTAATTATAGGCAATCTCTGAACAGCATGTACAAAGAGAGGGGTTTCTTCTCCCTCCACCATGGACAATAACAATGATTATTAGCCTGTTCTTCTCCCTTCTTGGTTCATGGTTTAAAAGGAGGCACCAACCATCTAAACCAAATAAAACTGACCTTTGAACCTTTTCTGCTGTACTTTTTCTCATGCCACAATTTCTTTGGTGTGTTACTGATCTGAAGGTTCGTTCTGGGCTACAGCCACTTTCCCAGACAAGACTGCCTTTCGTCCCCTGACAAATCACTGCTGAGCCCCTTTTGTCCTGCCCCACTTTGATCTCACCTGCCTGTCAGGAGAAAAAAGAACTCCGGTACAGTCAGAATGCATTACAAACAAATTGGCAACCATTTCATTCCCATACACACCATTTCAGCAAAGATCAAGATCGAGATAGAAATTGTTAACCCTTTCCTTGACCCAGAGTGCCAGAAAGCAACATGTGTGCTAAAACAAGGACATTAATCAAGCCTTCCTTTGACAGAGAGAAAGGGGAGGGAGAAAGCAATGCTGATTCAAAGAAGCTCAAAATATTAAAACTATTTTGGCACTTGATGGAGCTGTAAGCACAGCAATAAAATAAATTCCTTCTAATTGGGTGACTAGGTAATTGGGCATAAACCACAGAAACATAATAGGTATTTCTCAACATGAATGAAAGTAATCCCATTGTAAATAATCATTGGTGGATTTAGTATCACAGCTGAATTCATTCCAAGATTCAATCTTGATCCTGGATCCATTGTTTTTTTTTATCCTTCTCTCCTCCTTTCCTTATGTTTAATTGAGAAAATGTTAATGATGGCCCATTGGGAAAAAGTAATATTACACTGTGGTTTAATTGTTTCTGTTCTAAAGTACAAAAAGTTCATTTGTAAAAATAAGATTTCCTTCCCAAGAAATTTTCAGCTAATTAAGTGGAAATTTGTTCTGTATTTTGTAGGTATGTTTAAGATCAAGGTGTCAACTCTTTTCTATCTGCTTAGATCATAAACCATCACTGTGAACTGAAATTAAAGTCCTTGGAAAAGGTGAGCTCTTTTTTTCTGTATATGTATGTATTAGATTACCTGTTTTGCATACAGGTAGTCCTCAAATTAAAATCACAATTGAGCCCAAAATTTCCATTTCTAAGCAAAACAGTTGTTAAGTGACTTTTCCCCTTTTTAAGATCTTTCTTGCCACATCCCTGCAGCTGTTAAGTTTGTAACATGGTTATTCGTGAATCTGATTCCCCACTGATTCCCCACTGATTTTGCTTGACAGAAAGTTGCAAAAGATGATCAATGACCCTGAGGACACTGCAACCATCATAAATGCATGCCAGTTGCCAAGTGCCTGAATTTTTATCATATTACTTTGGGGCTGCTGCTGTAGTCATAAGTGTGAAATTTGGTCATAAGTCACTTTTTTCAGTGCTGTTGTAACTTTGAATGGTCACTTAAATGAATGGTTGTAATTTAAGGACTATCTGTATATAAGATCTAGGATTGAGGCTGGTGGTCTGGACTCTAAGCTTGGCAATTTGGTTGCAAACATTTTGTCACCATTTGAGGAGACATAGTCAGTGCTTTGAATTGTGTTCCTCTATCAGAACGCTGGTCTTTAAATACCTTTTATGTGGTGCAAGTTAGTACGGCTATTGTTTGTTCGGCTTTCTGAGCATTACTATTTAATGTTTAAATACACTGCTCAAAAAAATAAAGGGAACACAAAAATAAGACATCCTAGATCTGAATGAATGAAATATTTATATTAAATACTTTGTTCATTACATAGTTGAATGTGCTGATAACAAAATCACACAAAAATTATCAATGGAAATCAAATATTTAGCAACCCAAATTGGAGTTACATTCAAAATTAAAGTGGAAAAAAACACTACAGGCTGATCCAACTTTGATGTAATTAGAACAAATCAGAATGAGGCCTCAGTAGTGTGTGTGGCCGCCACGTGCCTGTTATGACCTCCCTACAATGCCTGGGCATGCCTCCTGATGAGGAGGCAGATGGTCTCCTGAGGGATCTCCTCCCACACCTGGACTAAAGCATCCCCCAACTCCTGGACAGTCTGTGGTGCAACGTGTGAGGTGTTGGTGGATGGAGCGCAGACATGATGTCCCAGATGTGCTCATTGGATTCAGGTCTGGGAACAGGCGAGCCAGTCCATAGCATCAATGCCTTCATCTTGCAGGAACTGCTGACCACACTCCAGCCATATGAGGTCTAGCATGTGTTGCATTAGGAGGAACCAGAGCAACCGCACCAGCATATGGTTTAAAGGGGTTGAGGATCTCATCTTGGTACCTAATGGCAGTAAGGCTACCTCTGGTGAGCACATGGAGGCGGTGGGGCCCCCTAAGAAATGCCCACCCCACACATTTACTTGATCCACCTGCCAAACGCGTCATGCTGTTGAGGCATGTGCAAGCAGCAGAATGTTCTCCACAGGTGTCTCCAGACCCGGTACATCCTGTCACATGTGCTCATGTGAACCTGCTTGTTCATCTGTGAAGCAGCACACGGGCACCAGTGGCAATTTGCCAATTCTTGTTTCTCGTGCAAATACCAAACACCTGCATGTCTGGGCTGTAAGCAAACCCCCACCTGTGGACGTGTGAGCCCTCATACCAGTCCTCGATGGAGTGCTGTTTGGGAGCAGCCAATGGCAATGGTTGTGGCCTGCTTGAGGTCATTTTTGCAGGGCTCTGGCAGTGCCTCCTCTGTCCCTCCTTGCATAAAGGTGAGGTAGCAGTCCTGATGACTGGGTTGTTACCCTCCTACGGCCCTTCTCATAGTCTCTGATGTACTGGCCTGTCTCCCCTGCGTCGTGCCTCCAGCTGGTCTGGACACTCGGCTGACAGACACAGCAAACCTTCTTGGCCACAAGCTTAACATTGATGTGCCATCCTGGATGAGCTTGCACTATCTGACACACTTGTGTGGGTTGTAACACTCTGGTCCTCATGCTCACAGCATTCAAAGTGACCAAGCCATTCAGCCAGAAAGGGCATAGGGAA
Source organism: Laticauda laticaudata (assembly GCA_004320025.1). Taxonomy (NCBI): domain Eukaryota; kingdom Metazoa; phylum Chordata; class Lepidosauria; order Squamata; family Elapidae; genus Laticauda; species Laticauda laticaudata. Next base: position 4,054 of record BHFT01056313.1, read on the forward strand.
CTGAAGAAGTGTCTGTGAGTCACCACCTGCCAGCAGAACCACTCCTTTATTGGGGATGTCTTGCTAACTTCTCTGCTTTCCCACCTGTTGTCTATTCCATTTGCACAACAGCATGTGAAATTGATTGTCAATCAGTGTTGCTACCCAAGTGGGCAGTTTGATTTCATAGAAGTGTAATTGACTTGGAGTTACATTGTGTTGTTTAAGTGTTCCCTTTATTTTTTTGAGCAGTGTATATTTCATCTAGGGTTCAGTTTTTAGCATCCAAATATCTTGAGTATTATAACAATATTCCTACAACAGCAGGAGAAAATTATATGTCAATCTTCAGAATATTTTTCAGTGATGAATTTTGCTAGTTGGGCTTGAACATAGTTTTTTATGCTTTCAAATTAACTTACTTAATTGTTACGAGATAAAATTAACTTTATATGAGTGATCTCTTTAAAGAAAATCGTAATATGTGATAAATAAAAAACATGTAAAAATCCTTGTTAAGAACAATCCCCCAGCATCAGTTATTTTGTATTTCATATATGCTGCCATCTTGAAGTGACATCTATATGGAATCATCTGTGTAAAATAATACTATTCTTTGATCATTCATTGTTTTAAACTATAACTTTCACCTCAAGCTTTGGTAGGAAACAATCAATCATGATTAGCATTCTAGTACTCCAAAATGAAAGAACTCAGCTTGTAAAGAAACAAGTGTAAAAGGATCCAAAATGAATTCTCTTGACAAATATTACCTTAGCATTCCCATGTCTGTTGTCATACATATTTGCATTTCATTCTAACTGAAGAATCATATCATGAATTGCATAATGCACTGGAAAATACGCATTTTTTTCTTGAATTGATTGTCAATTCATTTCAAGACTTGCTATTTTAGCATATAATAAAACCATATTCTTAATATGGCTGCAGAGATCCTCCCTCCTATGTTTTCTGGGCACAATGATGCTCATTTCTAACATTCATTGACATGGAATATTTCCACAATTGAATTTTATTTTGCTAGAAGGCATGATTCTGGCTATGTTAAAATTATTCTGCTAAAAAATGAAAGCCATAAAATATAATGTAGACTTAAGTGTTTTAAGACAGGGTCAGCCTCCCTGAGAGTGTGTCGGCCATTTGATTTAGCATATGATTGTTACTTGATTCACACCTGTACCTGAATTTAAATCTATGAAAACAGTAAATTCAAATATTGTATGGCAGGAGTCTCAAACATTTCTGACTTTGCGGACTGGTGGAGGGGGGAGGAAATGATTCTGTGCAGGCCCGCACGTTCACACATGGAGCTCCATTTATACAAGCAGTGGGTGCATGTCCCACTACTCATGCAAATGGGCTTCCTGCACGAGTGTGTGTGTGTGCTCGCCCCCCGCTTCTGTGACCTGATTCTGGACAGGCTGTGGGCCTGGGGTTGGGGACCTCTGTGGTATGGTATATGGTTTTTATTTTTATTATTCTTTATTTTTAGTATTATATAACAATTTAAATAATTGTTTTATTTTTTGTTCTGTATTTTTACTGCTTGTAAGCCACGTACAGTCACTGTGAGCAAGTAGGTGGCCATATAAATACCCCAAATAAATAAATAAATATGAGTAATTTAACACAACTACTTTGTTTTCCCCTTTTCCTATTGTATTTTAGATTAAATTTTGTTCAATTTTTTATTGCTTTATTCCTTTAGAAATGGCCATTAAAGGTATAAAATAATATTAATAAATGAAAACAATATAAACCTCTTGGGATATTTACTTGCAGTCTGACAACAGTTGGGATTTTCTCCGGGTTAGTGCATTTAGTAAACATTCATCTGTGCTTTATGATTGCATAATATCGACAGCGAAGACATTATAGAAAAGATCTGATCATCAAAATGCCACAGGGAAAAGAAAGGCATTTCATTAATTTTGGGCAGCCTCTTTGACGCTGTCATTTTGATTTTTGAAGCTGAATGCACATTAACTGATAATTGGCCAATATCTTATTGAAATATAGTGAGATTGAGGCCATTCCTTCCAAGGGAAGTTCAAGGTGTTGGTTATGACCTTTAAAGCCCTTAATGGCATAGATCCAGGCTATGATGAACTGCCTCATCCTGCTAGGACAAGCCCATCTTACTCATGCTGACAGAGGGTGTCTACTTCGGATTCAGTCAGTGAAAGAACTCTGATTATCAGGATCCAGAAGAAAAACCTTCTCTGCCACAGTGTCTATCCTTTGGAATATTCTATTCTCTCGAGCAGTGATGGCTAACCTTTTCGTCCTTGCATGCCGAAAGTGCACGTGTGTGCATTTCGTGCCGAAAGTGCACATGTGTGCACCCATAATGCATTGCATGTGTGACCCCTGACCCCTGACCCCTGCGCATGCACAGACTGCCCTCCACCCCTGCGCATGTGCACACAACCCCCTGTGTGCCACGCATCTATGCACATGCATGCACAGGGGGTTGTGCTTGCATGCACATGTGAGTGCAACCCCCTGTGCACACTGCACGCCTCTCCCCCATGTGCCCCACCCCCACGCATGTATGGCAGATACCCAACAATTAGCTGGCTGGCAGAAGGCATGCATGCATGGGCAGTGCACCTGATGTAGGGTGACGGCTCATGTGCCAGCAGAAATGGCTCTGTGTGCCACTTCCGGTACACATGCCATAGGTTCGCCATCATGGCTCTAGACTAAGATATGCCCCCACTCTCCTATCCTTCCACAAAAGCCTGAAGACCTGGCTCTGCCAGTTGGCCTGGGGATCAGATGGGGAAGTTCCACATTAGAGGTGGCTGCTACATTGATGGTAGACTCCTCCTCCCCCACTTTCTCTCTCTGTTCTCAACTCATCCAATTTTTGGATTATCATATTGATTTATTTTGTAGGAAATGCCTAGGCTGAGGAAGGTATTAAATGTGTCATCTGTTATGAGTCCTGCATGCCCACAAGAGATCCAAATCAAGACCACCTTGAATTCCTTTTTTAACTCTCGTTAATTTCCCTTGACTGTTAGTAGTTCAGATTCTTGTAAACAGCTTCAGGTTGCAATACATCTTTATACTCATTTAAACTGCCCAAATCTCTTGATTTTCCCGGATCTTGACACATTGATTCCCATTGTGTTACTTTGTCGTTGTTTTGACAAATGACAGTGGGTCAGCGGAGACTTTTTTTAACTTGCATTTCTTGCTCTGCTTCATTACAATTATTACTTTTAGCAATGAATACCTCTGTTTTACGCATTTATCCATTTGTCTCTCATCCAGGGCCTTAAACCTTCATGATTTTTGACCCAGAGCATGATGATGATGATGATGATGATGATGATGATGATGATGATGATATCCATTCAGTCATGTGTTACTTTTGGCAATTCTATGGGCCAGGTCTCTCCACATCTTCAGATCTTGCACTACTTCTTTGAATTGTTTTATGCTATAGCTGGTATCAGCTTTGATGGTGTCCAACCACCATGTTCTTTGGCAGCCTACTTTCCTTTCACCACTTCTAAACATAATTGCTTTTTTTTTGTCACATGCCTTCCAGTGACATGTCTGGTGCTATACTCCCCACAGTACTTGTTAGTCCAAGGAATATGCAGTTGCCTTCTCCAACACTACAGCTCAGACAAGTCAATTTTCTTCCTGTCTTGGTTTTTAAAGTTCACCTTTCGCAATCATAGATTGCGAACAGGGAACAGAATAGATGTGTACTGTGTATGGAAAGTAAACTTGAATCTTTCACTGAAAATAAACAACCAGTAATACTTTTATGCATCTGTAACAAAGGATCAACTGGAAAGACAATGCAGAAAAAGGATCTGTGTGAACTCTATGTTTATCATTGTTTATCAGCATAGGAAGGGACTATGACTAATTCTTTAAATGCACTTGATGAATGGGGTAAATAACCTATGAATGGGGGGGAAATTGCCTTGGATTGCAATTAAAATGCTTCTATGAAGAGATGAACAATCAAAATAATGTATGAAGAAAAATGAAAATATTGTCTTTAAAAACCCACTTATCCTCCCGTGTTTACACAAATGCATTCTGACAGAACAAATACTATATATGCATTTTTCTGAACTCTGAATACAAATGCTATTCAATAATTGGTTGTTTTAAGAGTCCTGCTTGCCTGGGATATCACAAAAGAATACAACAGTAATTAATGATTTTTTAAAAGGCCTCATGGCTGTAGAGATTCTCATAGGCAGAAAGAAAAATGTGGATTTGAGTACTCCATATCAAAGAGTTAATTTGGGCTATTTCACCCAATAAGTTATTTTCACAATCAGATGTTTTAGACGGGTGGTCCTTAAAGTGCCTGCTGAAGGCTCTAATTAGTGATCATTTAAAGTACTTAACTAATGTTAGCTCCAGAACCCAAAGGATGCTCTTGAGACTGCCCTGTTCATTCCTTTTCATTTTGGAGCTTTGAAGATAATTGATTTGTGAAGACTGCAGAATTCTCTCACAAACCAGAGACAAATATAGCAAAGAACTAATCTTGATTTAGCCATTGAGGCAACTAATGGAGAAAAACTAACTGTTGTTTTTCCTCTCTTTTCTTATAGTTTTATAAAGTTTAAAGCAGAAAAGAATATAAGTTTTAAACCTACTTATATGATTGCATTAAGAATTAAGCAAAAGGAAAAAGATCTTAGATAATTCAATAGTATTATGTGAATATGTCTCATTAAGATCAATAGGGTCTACTTTGGAATATCATGAACTATTACACTATAAAATAACATATAGGCATCTGGTATTTGTCAATAATGTAACATTCCAGACTTGGCCCAAAGTTAAATCATACTGGCATTTAATTAGATTATTTATAACATCAATATTCTCAAATCCAAATTATATTTTGCATGATTATTAAGAGATAGTTTGGGACATTGAATATTTTCTTAGGGATGTTCAGTGTTGCTATAATTACCTACATCTTCTTAACTTGGATAAAGAACACAACAAATATTTTGGAAATTGTTTTGTATTTCTTATGATAAGAACATTTGAATTTTCCCTATTGAATTTCTATAAAACTGGACATGTTAATGGTTTATACAATTAGAATAAATTACAGTAAATGTTTTACTAGTGGGGTATAGTTCATATACATGACAATAAATATGTAAACTATAACAGATAAAAAAAATGAATTGACAGAAAGTAGATTAAAAAGTGGTGAACAAGACAGATAGCAATAATGTTTTGTTTGCAAACAGTTCGTTTGCAAACTGACAGCTGATTAATTTTGCTTTTATTGAACATGTAAATTTCTAAGATAATTAAAATCATGCTTACCAGCCATTGGTGTATCAGTTCTGTGGGCATGGCTTGGTGGGCATGGCAGGGGAAGGATACTGTAAAATCTCCAGTCAGAGGTGGTATTTGCTGGTNAGTCAGAGGTGGTATTTGCTGGTTCTCCGAACTACTCAAAATTTCCGCTACCAGTTCTCTAGAACTGGTCAGAACCTGCTGAATACGACCTCTGTTACCAGCAATTATTAATTATGATTATCACTATTCATCATTTTGATATTACTGTAGTTCCATTACTCCTTAGCTATATTTGGACAGTACATGATTTCACTTTGATAAAAACAAATGCTCATGTCACAGTACTTGCTTATAAATTTACCAACCTCTTATGATAATATTCTTTTACAGATGGGAAATGGAAATGCAGATGACTACTGATAAAAATCATGATTGTTTCTGTAAGTTTATAGTTTGCGTTTACTTCTCTTGATAAGCATAAGGTACATTAAACAATTCTCACTTAAAATTATTAAGATGTTTCTGTTTCCCTCTGAAATATATAACAGATAATCAGAGTTGGAAGGGACCTTGTAGGTCATCTAATCCAACCCACTGCCCAAGCAGGAGATCCTACACCATTTCTGACAAATGGCAGTCCAATCTCTTTTTGAAAGTCTCAAGTGATGACACTCTCACAATTTCCGAGGGCAAGCTTGTAATATATCATTTTTACCAATAAAGGAGATTAATACTAGGCATTAGCAGATGTCCAGATCATCTTCAAAAACTTCCAGGGCCCACCATAGAAACAGCACATTACAATAATCCTGTCTGAGAAGGATTACACTGAGAAGAGATGTTTCAATGAAATACAGTGGTGAGCCCAAAATATCCTGTGCCTTTACATTCTGGACTAACTGCAACAGGTAACAGATAATCAGAGTTGGAAGGGATCTTATAGGTCATCTAGTCCAACCCCCCACCCAAGCAGGAGACCCCACACCATTTCTGACAAATGGGAGTCCAGTCTCTTCTTGCAAGATCCAAATGCTTGTCAGATAGTTTCATTTGGAGTATATTATTCAAGCAGCAGCTATGACTGTACAAGGACTTCCGAACTGAGCCTCAACTCTGTCCTGGGAAGTGTGATCCCATTCCAAAATAAAGAGGCCATTCCATCTCACCAGGATTTAGCCACAACCTGTCTTCTCCATGCAGACCTTCATAGCCTTCAGGCACTGGCAAAGAACTTGGGCATTATGAATGGTCGGTCAGCCCAGGGTAGTGATGTACAACTGGAGATTGTCAGCATACTTATGCCCTCTGCACAATACACCCAGATAGCCTATTTTCACCCATGTGACCAGAGGACAGTCAACAATAATTACTCCTACTAAGTAACGAAAAAAATTGACAGTGAGAATAAGTAATCCATGGAATAACTTGCCCCTTGGAGATGTGGGTAATCCATCACTGGAGGTTTTGAAAAATAGAGAGGACACTTATCTGATTGGGATTGTGTAGGGTCTCCTGCTTGAGCAAGATTTTGGAGCAGAAGACCTCCAGCCCTATGATTCTAAATGAGCCACAGTGAGGACTGTATTTTGGATTTTAATTTTTTCTATTTTATTGGATTTTTACAATAATTTAGCAGATACCTTAATCATTACGTTTATGATTGATTAAGAGAAATGGAATTTTTTTAAAAAGCAATTGCTGGTTGTATCTAAGTCTGAGTAATATCCAGTATTACCCAAGTAGTACTGTATCTTACCCAAAACCCTCCAAATGGGACTTTTATCTCCTTTTATCTGCTCCAAATGCCCCAGATCACCCTGGAGGGGAAAAAAAATGTAATTATGGATGGTAGATATCATTTTATTAAGAGATGGACACCATTGCATGTTTAAGCTTTTGAATCTTAAACAGGCAAATTGTTAAGAGATGTGGTGAGTGTTCAATGCCAGGTTTTGAAGAATTTTTCAAAAGATATCTGGTGAGTGTTGATGCACTTGAAACCCTGCCAAGAAGCTTCTTTTTTTTCTTTGAGATTTTTTGATACTGTATATAAAGTGAAAAATGTATAATGGTGGCGAATTGACCCCTTCACTGAATGTAGGAGCTAGCAGTTGTCTAATTTTGCCTATTCTGCATAGGAAGCTGTGGAATATGTTTCATGTTACAATGAGGAAATTAGCTTTTTAAATGATTTTCCCTGCTTAGAATATCATTACCAAAGAGACAACAGATGAAGAGTGGCATTACAATAAGAAATGGATAGAAGAGATGTGCAAAATTAAAATAGAATTCAGACCCAAATTTTTTCTATTGGGAATTAATGTGGGAAAATACAATAAGGATGTAATATGCTTAATAATCCATGATGTCACCACAGCTGCAAGGTTAGCTTATGCCCAAAGATGGAAAGATAATGAAACACCAGATGAGATGGAAATAATTAGGAAAATTTGGATGTGCGCCGAAATGGATAAACTAACTCAAGAATTAAAAAATAAGACTGAATCTGATTATTATAAAATTTGGGAGAAGTTTTACCACCGGTTGAAAAAAGGAAGGAACAAGAATCTCAAAGATGATTAAAGCTTATGTATATATGTAAATTTTTATTATTTCCAAATTTATTATTTACTGATGTAAGACAATTTGGTGTGTCAGGATGTATGCACCACATTCATTGCTGTTTTTATATGTCTTTCTTTTTTGTATGTTTAATAAAATTTATTATTTTTTTTAAAAAAAGAGTGGCATTACAGTGAGGGCACAGAAGCTGTGCCATACAATATGTCATTCTTCCTTTTCTTAATTTCACTTGCACCTTATGAAGGAGGAGGGAGTGTAGCACAGAGATACGAGGAGACAATATACATACATAGTACCCTCTAGTAATACAAATGAAAAAAAAAGGGGGGGAGGAAATCAGCCTGTGACTGAAGTTATAGATGAAATTTTACTTACTGAGCAAGAACAAAAGAAGCTAAACCAAGAGGAGAGACAGCAGGTTCAACTCACCGGTGGAATCCTTACACCGAAATTAAATAGCACTCATGGGAAGGGGCCCTGCTTTCAACAGGTTTACGGAGGACATTCTGAGCCATTAGCTGGCCTAATATGCTGCATTACCTTTCCAGTCACTAGTTGCTCCTTTATTTTGATACCTACTTAAAATATCAAAGCTGTGAGAGGCTCAATGAGATATTGAAAGCTGAGCAATGCTGGTTTTATATGACAGCCCCAACCCTTCCCTCTATCTTTTAAACAGTCCTCTGCCAATGTCATGAGATGAAAAAGAAATCAGATGTCCATGGGTGGGACACCAGTGACTGACAAGTGATGGCCAGATCAAAAAGAAGCCTATGTTCATAAATCAAAGAGTCCCAACAAAAGGCAGAATAGAAAAAGTATTTTGAATCATGTAACCTAGATGTAGACTGTCACAACTTGGTGTAATTTAAAGCTCTCTGAATAATTCTCATCTCTTGCTTTTGCCCACAGTGCGAAAACCTGTTTAAATTTCTTGTTTAAAGCTGCAGTTCTTAAAAATGCTTATGAATGTTTGCCACTGAAAATAGCAGCTTTAAATTCCCTTATAAACCTGTTATGGTTTCCTGGCAGCAGGTGCAGATAGCAGAGGTCTCTGATAGTGAGGACTCGGATGAGGGACCTGGGTGTGATGCAGAAATGGGGCCAGGATTCTCAGAGAGTGGGGTGCTGCCTTTGGAGCTTGTGGAGTCTGGCAGCAGTGATGTAGAGGACCCCAGGGAGCTTGTGCCCAATGTGCGTATATGCGCAGGGCTGCTCGAAGGAAAGAGTAGCTGAAGCAGCAAGGGCGACTCAGGAGTAAGACTAGAAGGTGTGGGCCCTCCCATAAGGGATAAAAACCAGCCCTCGGGGATGTGTTCTTTGCAGAAAGCAAAGAAGTTCTTTAGCTTCAGAGTCCTCATTGAAGCCCTGCTTAATCCGGTTTGTTTTAAAACTGCTGTTGGTGGATATTTAATTAGTAATTAGTCTTCTATTTTTGGCAGCCTTTTGCAACCTTAAAAGGGCTTGCTTTTGATAGTGGACAATTAGGTTTAAATGTCTCTTGGCTGGGAATGCAGAATATGCCCAGTGCCGCATTTAAAAAGGTTTGATTTTATACACAGTTTGTGTCTATTTAATTTGAACAAGGTTTGGGTCAGAACAAAACCAAACAATTACAAGATAGCTGGAAGATTCCCCAGTCATTTCATTCCTGTGATCCTTTTGTGAATTAAGGTGGTATTCAGTGCAGTGGATTGAATGGGCAACCAATTTGAAGGCATTTGATTACTGGGATATCATAGAAATACAGTTTTGAAGAGAATAACAATGTTCAGTTGAAAGGATATAATATTATTGCAGAAAAAAAGCTGCTACAAACAAGGTGGACTGGTTGAAACTCCCTAGTAAGAGCACATTTAGAATACTGCATCCAGTTTTAGTCAGCCCAATACAAAAATGATGTTGAGATTTTGGAAAATGTTCAGAAAAGAGCAACAAAGAAGGGGGCCTAGAAGTTATAACATATGAAGAACGATTGCAGGAACTGGGTATACCTAGTCTAGTGAAAAGAAGGACCAGGGGTGACATGATAGCAGTCTTCCAATACTTGAAGGGCTGCCACAACGAAGAGGGGGACAACTTATTCACCAAAGCACCTGAAGGCAGACAAGAAGCAATGATTGGAAATTAATTAAGGAGAGAAGCAACCTAGAACAGGGGTGTCAAACTCATGTTGTCCCGTTGTCGTCAAGTGACATATCATGACTTTTTTCGCTTGGCCAGCACATGACACATCCAGCCCATAGGCCATGAGTTTGATACCCCTAGCCTAGAACGAAGAAGACAATTCCTAACAGTGAGAAAAATTGACCAGTGGAACAAATTGCCTTCAAAAGTTGTTGGTGCACCATCACTGGAGGCTTTCAAGAAGAGATTGGACAGCCATTTTTCAGAAACAGTAGAGGTCTTCTGTGTGACTGGGGTGTTGGATTAGATGACTACATGATCCAAGATGCCTTCCAACTCTGTTACTGTTTCAGCTGATACCCAATCAATTTTTTTTTAGTTTGATGAAGACATTCTGTGATGGTCCTGACATTTTGTTATTTGGGTATCCTATTCTAGAACTTGAAAAACAGGGTACAAAAGTTATAATAGCAAAATAACCGAATATACCTTCAAATAAATAATTTATGTTATCCTGCAATCATTTTATCAGATGAACATTCAATATAGATCTTCCATTTCAGGGTTAAGGCTTTATCTCTACATGTAAAGGCAAGTGATCCAGTTTTCAAATGTCTTACATCCTTCTTTGTCGACTGCTTTTAAAAGACCAGGGTTTTGTTCTCTTTGATGTGGGCATTTCTCTTGTTGATTCAAAGTTCTGAAAACTTTATTAAATGAACAGCATCAATAGAAGCTCATTGTACAATCACTGAAACAAATCCCTTGAAGTTTTACTATTCATTGCTCTTGCATAGGTGAAGCAATACATCCGAAAGAAGGTTGGGCTTGCAAGAATTGGGTTTAAAAAGCAACATTGTAGCACATTCACTAGGCAGCACTGAAGGGTTACTGTGGGCTTAATTAGTTGATAAGCAGCACTATATTAAAATAGAAACAATATTCTATTCTTATGTGTTGCTTTGAGGAATATGCAAGTTAAGTAATTTGTACTGCCAAAAAAAATGGCACTGCAATGAATAACACCCACTCACTTAAAGTACAGTACTGGCTGTTTAGATAAATGAACTAATTTGAAGATGGGGCTGCCCATCTCTGACTCATTTTATTCTAAATTAATTAAATATCACTTCTTGAAATAAAATCAGCTGCAGCCATCATTCTTGGTCTTCAGGAGTAGAGGAATATTATCATTCTTTCATCCAGAACACCAAAATGCATGAATCATTTTCAGTTGTAAGTAAACCATATTTAAAACATGTTCTAACAATAGTATACATAAGATGCTGCGACTGGGTATTTGCATATGTTTATTTATTTTATAAGATTTATTGGCTGCCCATCTACCTCAGGATAACTCTGGGTGTGTTTATGACCCACTTCATTCCAAAGATTATAAGCAAGTCACTTAAAAATAACATAAGATTTAGTTTCTTTTTATATGGTGGAGATCTAGGAAATCAGAAGAAGTGAACTTTGGATGATAATTTTTTTGGCACAAATGCAAGAACTCTCGAGTCTCTGGAACTCTTGAGAACTAAGGAAAAAATTCCTAATGGTTAGAGCAATCAACCAATGGAATAGATTGCCTTCCATCACTGGAGGCTTTCACAAAGAAACTGGACAACCATTTGTCTGAAATAGTATAAGGTCTCCTGCTTGAGCAGGGGGTTGGACTAGAAGACCTCCAAGGTCCCTTCCAATTCTATTATTCTATGAGTCTTTATCAATAATTGCAAATGAAACAAACATTCCATTCTGAATGTATTGCAGACTTTTTTTTAACAATAGCTTATATTTTCTTCAGATAAAAATAAACAATGAAATTCACTTTTATAATGATGGGTCAAAGCCACCACTGAAAGGAGATTGCAGAAATTCAGGGACCTTATTAAAAGTTACTAACAATTTGCAGTTATTGAGGAACACAAAGTGAAGTCCAACATTGGTGGGCTTCCAACAAGTTGGCTTCCTGGTTGCTTTGGAAGCAGAATACTGGCCCAGATGAGTTCTTAGATTTTGCAGAATTCTTATATTTGTGTTTAATTTTTTAAAACAAAGAAATAAAAGGATGGCTGGATTATTTATACAGGTTTCAAACATAACTGCTATTATACATTCTTTCAAAATAAATATATAAAACATGTATAGTATTTCATACAATCCCAAACAATATACTGAATCCTAATATCAGAAGTGATTGGGCAAAGCTTTGTGACCTTAAATATATTCTAAATTTCCTCTTATGTTCTACAGGATATTTGACTTCATCTACTAACCTTCTAAATTACAACTGGTCACATCAAGTCATATATCTTAATGACAGTTCATATAATTTCCCAACCATTTAAGTTTTAGGTCATTACTACAACCAAGCTACTTATTCTTCTTTTACCCCTAAGGATCCAGGCAATCCAAGATTTTGTTGCCTGAGGCAAAGCAACAATGATTTCTGCCCCCTCAATCAAGATGAATAGTATCCAAAGCCACTCAAATGTATTCTGACATTTCACAAGTGCTTTCTTTCCACACTAGCAATAAAAATATAATAAGAAAAAAAACCTTACTGCTTTGCATGACAGTGAAGAAAATCCCGAAGTTGCTTCCTGGGCGATCATCTCAGTCTGCCTAAGAGTAGGCTGGATTTATTCAAGCATAACCTAATTTTGTTTTTGATTTCTATGATTCTCCACCTACCAATTGCACGTGATTCTTATTGAGTTATTCACATATTCACTTATGTAAAACTGGTCCTGAGATTGCCTCCTTAAATTACAGTCATTTCTCTTTAGGACTTTGCTATTCTTTTCCAGAGACCAGAATTTAGGATCACCTCTTCCTTCTGGCTTTATAGATGCATCTGTTCACATGTCATAGGTTCAAACTGGCCATTCTCTTATAGAAATTAGTACTAGAGAAAGAAAGTGATTCTTCAAAAAGCAAAAGTTGTATAACTCTAAATCTGTGTGCATTCACTTGTGGAAATTTGGCGTAATCCTAAATTTCATTTCTGAACAAAATGATTATGTCATGTCTTCAATGCAGTGCGCACATCAAAGATTTACTTTCTTTGCTGCATTATCATAAATACACAATCCAGAACCAGCACAATAAGTCAGTCCTGATTGTGAAATTAAATCGTATAACTCTTGTGCTCTGTACAACTTCATTCAGTCCTTCTTCAAATCATAAGAAACCTGAAAGCTGAACAAAGCATTGTGATTTTTTTTTTTGCCACAGGAGCGCCATCTTGTGTCTCCATACTAGCTACTCTGCTTTGCGTTTTTAACCAGAATTGGAACTGTACTATAAAAATAGCTGCAAAACCTATTTCCTAATTATAATGGAAAGTTACAGGTCTATAATGGAGTTAAAGATTTCAGCTATCATGAACAGAAGCATTATTGAAAAATTGAATGGACAGTAGCCTCTCTCAGGTCCTACTTTCATTATCTTACATAGGCACTTGTATTTGAATGTTACTTTTAGGAATAATATAGCTTTATATTGTCTAAGCTTTGTTACATCTAGGATTTTCTGTCCTTGAGTGATATATTGAAATACTGCTCCTTGATCTAGTATACCTGAAGATTTCTTAGCAAGCCAAGATTTATTGCTCAGCCTAGCTGAATCTACAAACCAAGTAACCAACTGAACCATGGGATCAAAATCTAGAACAGCAAAGAAATGAGCCAGCTTGTGGTTGTTGTAGCTCTATCCTGCCCAGGATGAATTGAAGGACAGAGAACAGCTCTCTGGGATATTCTTTTGGGTCCAGCTGGCCATTCTTTTGTCCAATTCAGGAGGGATGTTTCCACCAGGAAAAGGAGCTGCTTCTTCAAAAAAGAAAATAGTGGGATAACTCTACATCTGTGTAAATTCATGCTGATGAGGAGAATGTCCTTAATGTTTGTCTTTCCCAAGAGACACAATTTGTTCCAAAAGTGCTGATAAATAGAATCTGCTTATGAGTAAGGTTAAGTGTTAGCTATTTTCTCTGTTTCTGTGAGAATGGAAGGTGAAGATTTAAGCTCTGAACCACTTCCTAGCTTTAACTAAACATATCCTTAATGCATTTACAATCAAATTGACATGATTTTCATCATTTAGTATCCGGTGTTGTCATTCCTTTTTAGATGTTAGTTCCTTATTAGTAATTCTAATTCTTATTGTCTCTCAACTGCCCAAGTCTGAAAAGAGAAGGACAGGCCTTTCTATATTTTGTTGCTATGTAACATGATATAAAACAACTTTGAAACATCTCCCTGAATGCATGCTACTAGGAGGAGAGTCAAAATCCTTTCTGCCACAGCTGCTGTCCATTAAATCACAAACCTGCTGCAGAAACCGTCTGCTAAACTATGTCAGAAGCTAGAGAGCTGGATTTGTGCGACGACAAGAAAGAAATCCCTCCAAGGAATGTGATTGCTTCTTAAATGACTTCCACTTTTTAAGTAGGACATTAACTAAAAAGAACAGGCAAAAGAAAGAGATTATCTTTCCATGGTACGTTATTGTACAAGGACAGAGATGGATTATGACAATAAATCGAACATTAATTACATCATTACAGAATGCACAATTACATTCATAATTACTGAATGAGGTCTCTTTAATAATGAAATAATGAAGAAGTGCTAATCACTGATTGAAGGTTGTAACTATCTTGTTTAATTAGCCATTTAATCAGATTTACCTTGGTAATCCAAACTGCTACTGAATCCAAACTGCTACTGAAAACTAACTAGGAATCATTGGATACATGCTTATGTGTGGCACTACAAAACACATTTGGCCCGTACATGAGAATATTTCTGGTTCAGAATTGAAATGAGAGGTCCTTGGTGCTCTCCAAGCATGATTGCTTTCTTGCAGGTGTTGCATTACCCAATTAGTTAACATCACTGCAAGCACTGATGATGTTACCTAGTTAGGTAATGAAATGCCTGCAAGGAAACAACCAAGCTCAGAGATCACCAAGGACCTCACATGTTTTCACCATTAATATTTTCTCTAATAGCAGTAGCTTAAAATGGTATTCCAGAGGTGTCAAGAGTTCTCTTGAATCCAGAAGAACCTTAAACAACCTTTTTCTCAAAATACGTACCTAGAATTTGAGCTGATATAGTTACTTTCCAACCCTTGAGGTCAAAGAAAAAGGGGAAAGGAGAACAATCCTCCTTTCTCCATTCCTGTTGTCAAAAAATGAATAGATCTGAAAAAAAGATCACCACAATTTCCAGTTCTCCAATTTAAATTACTTTATAGGTGCTTTAAAAGTTATAGAGTTACTGCATGATATTTGACATTTCCATACAACCAGTAGTGGAAGTTATGCTTTTGAATAAAAATATAAATTTGTTACATCTGGAAAAGCCATTTCTTAGTAATTTGATTTTCAAACTTTTCCAAAAAGGTAAGCATCATTGTTATTGGGATGAAGTATTCATGAAGTTTTCTTAGCAATAATACCTATGCAGTCTGCCACAGCCTCCTGAGATGCTTCTTTCATTTCTCCATTTTAGCTCATAGTTATAGCTTGTTATTTTTTTAACAAATATACTAATTAAGTCCAATTATGCTCAGCTTTTTATTATTAGTCAAGATCTGACTAGACCTTGTGACAAAAATAGGTTCATTGCTAAAAGACATGAATGTATTTGGATTCTCAAAGCAGCTCTAAGAACCAGGGACCCTTTCAAATGACTTTTTTAAATCAAAATTTTATGCACTTTGTTTATTGAATTATGTAGAGGGTCTAGACAAAAATATCCTCCATCCATATGATACTTTTTCCGTGTCTTTTCTTTATACAACACACAACATTAAGGAATCACAACATGCCATCTTCTGAATGGCAATACTAGGAATTGTTCATGTGGAAATACTATAGCTATATTATGCTTTTTGTTAATGGCAGATCATCATCATGATGGCATATGAGATTCTGCCGAA
>BHFT01056314.1:0-11636 GCA_004320025.1 Laticauda laticaudata
CCTGCAATCCCAAATAAAGAATGATCGATCGGTAGGAAAACAGGGTGGGGAATTTTCCTGCAGACTTTTTGGGGGGATTTTCCCAGGATCTTTGGCCCGCGGGATTTACAATTATGAGTTTGGTGGTCCCTGAGGTCCAAAAGGTTGGCAACCCTGTTCTAACCCCAGTTCTACTTCTGCTGACTGCCAGCTGCCTGCAATTTGGCAGTTTGAATCTCACCAGGCTCAAGATTGACTCACCCTCCCATCCTTTATTTATCCAGATGGGTAAAATGAGGACCCAGATTGTTGGGGGCCAGAGGCTGACTCTGTAAACCACTTAGAGAGGGCTGGAAAGCACTGTGAAGTGGTATAAGGGCAATTGCTATTGCTATTACATACACTGGTTTGTAAGTCACAGCCGGCAAGGTACTGACAAAGTAGCTCAAGTTGGTATTTCTCTTTATTTCACATGATCCAGACAAGTAGTGGCTATTTTAAATACCCTTTCTGTGCAAACCATGCTCCCAAATTATCATGCACACAGACACACGCCCAGTCCTCACCTCCACAAATGTATTCTTTGAATCATTTCCAAAATAAAAGAAACATTAAAGATGATTTTTTTTTTTTGGTGCCTCTCAAAAGGAAAACCAGCATTTTCTCCCCCCTCCCCACTTGTGAGATCCGCACAAAGATCCTTTGAAACGTTCAAAAAAAATTTTTTTTCCTCCCCCTTTATTCGCATTACTGGGTTTTTTGATCAACCTACCAAAGGGACAGCGTAACATCTCCATCTGCAATCTCCCTCCTCCTTCTCAAAAGAGAACGACGGCAGAAAAAAGAGCCGATCTGCATAATTTGCCAATGCGGAGGAAGAGAAAAGCGACTAATTTTGCAATAATTAGCTGAAAGGCAAATCACTAACACCGTCACGTTAAGATGCAGATGAATCAGGACGGGCTGGTTAAGCAGAAAACGCACACTCCCTCTGCTAAGTGGAAAGCAGAGGTGCGAAAACGCAATTACCTTTTTCAAAAGGGAACGGGCTCTGCATTTTACTGATGAGCTCCAAAAACAAAGTGTTTTAAATTAGAAAGGGGAAGGCAAAGTCTTCCGAGCTAGCAATGTGCAGAGCATTTGACGCATGTAAGTGAAATGCCAGCACGCAACAATCACAAGGGCACCCTAAGGAAAGCGTGTTTCCCTGAAAGTAAGACCCTGTCTTATATTTTTGGGGGTGACAAAAAAGGCACCAGGTCTTATTTGGGGGAGGGGGATGTCCTCCACTAACCTCACTTGCCTGCATCGCCCCTGGCCTCCTTTTTGCTGTCAGAGGCCTTCAGGAACTTCTTCTGCAGTCAGCAAAGCTTTCCTGAAGGCCTCTGCAGCCGATAAGAGAGCTCAGGATCGATCCAGAACTTCTTTGTTATCTGCTACAGCGGCCTTCAGGAAAGCCTTGCCAGCCTTGCCGGCTGCAGAAGAAATGGGCTGTCAAGACAGGTGTCGGGGTGTGCGAGGCCTGGCTACAACTGTCCAAGGGTAAGTCATAGGGCAGCTCCACCACCCTCCCATCCCCATCCTAGCTTAATTTTTATCCATGCACTTTGGAGTGGGTGGGATCTTAATTAGGGCTTATTTTGGGAGGTAGGGCTTATATTGAAATAATCAAGTGTAAAAATCAAGCTAGGACTTACTTTCAGGGTAGGTCGTATTTTCAGGGAAACAGAGTAGTTGAAAGGTCCCATAACAAAATGAGGCCACTGCACCGGTTAAATGATAGATTACCTTTAAGGGAGTGTGTTAAGTATGACTGGTAGTATCAAAATAAACCGGTGATTCCAGATGTGCTCAGAGAAGAGAAAAATCTATTTTAAGCATTAGATTTGGATGTGTTCCAGAACAAAACAGGAACGCATGTATTTTGTCCCAAGGTGCCCCTCTTCCTACAACAACTACCAACACCCAACTCTCTTCTTGTAAGAATCTGCTTACAAACACAAGACTAAAAGCTGTGTCTTTAGTCTGTGTCTCTACCCACAATTGCTCTAGCTCAACGGTGTCAAACTCAAGGCCCGCAGGCTGGATTCGGGCCATGATGTGGTCGGATCCAGCCCACGGGACCGTCCTGCAAAATATCAGGGGCCGGCCCGAATGGCTTCAGCCTGGACTACCCAATGCGAAGAGGAAGTATTGGGCCACCGTAGCTTCAGCCTGGTCTATCCAATGCGAAGAGGAAACATGCCAGCAGTTTGGGGAGTGGTGTCAAGCTAGCCATGTCCACCCATTCAGCCATGCCCTGTAGCAAGCTGGTCATGCCCAATTTGCCACACCCACCATTGGCCACGCCTACCTGGCCCCCTGAGGTCAACCACAGCCCTGATGTAGCCCTCAATGACATTGAGATGGCCTGCCCTCGCTTATTGGAAGTGAGAATAATTTTGGGTTTAATGCATGTTAATTTTGTCAGACTGCAGGAAGAAACAAAAAAAAAAATCCAGGGGATGGCATATGTTAAGAGTCAAGTCAACAGGCAACGAGAATTCTGTGAAATGGGCTATTTTCCCCAAAAGCTATTGTCAGAGTATATTCATGAACTGGAATAGAGCTTGGTAACAAGGTCAGCCAACAAAGAGGCATAGCAACTAAGTCAGCCAACGAGGACTGTTTTGGAAACTGAAACTAGAAGTAGCCTAGGCTGGAAACTGAAACTAGAAGTAGCCTAGGCGTGGCTCTGTATTAAGCTCTGCAACTCTGCAGCTTTGTTGAGCTCTGAGTCTGTCTATTGCTTGCTGAAGACTGGAGCTCTGCTGTGAACTAAAGTGAAACTGATGTCTGTTTCTGAGTTCCTGAGTTGCTACTGAAGTTACTTGCAACATGTTTCTGTCTGAGTTTGCTCCATGTCGGAGAAATCTACAACTGGTTTGTAAAATCTACTTATCATGTTTATAAATGAACTTATCATGTTTATAAATCAGTCACCTGTGTTTATTTTTTATGGTGCTGAATTAACGCTGCAAAACTCTGAACAGCTATCTGTTGCAAGAAATCTATATTGTTCTAAATTAAATTAACTTAAGGTAAGATAATCCCACCCCTTGTAATTAATCCAACTGTACGTTCTCTATGCTCTTCCAAATATTGCGGCTCGCTGTATTTTAGGGCAAGTGAGTCATCAGGAAAACAAGTGATTTATTCCAAATAGGCTCAATTGTGCAAACTTCACGGGAGTGTCTCCCTTCTTAATATCCTTCCACCAATAAATACAGCATTGTAGACAGGGTAACAACAACAACAAAACCAGTCTCCGGTTTAATTCGCAGACAGGATCCATTTTTAACATCCCAATTGGGGCAAGCATTCATTTCAGGGGAAAGAAGGGAGAAAAAATTACGGAGAGCAGGAAATCAAAGGACCATCCAGCATTTTGAGATGGAAACAGGGCCCTAAGTTCCACATTCAAAAAGAAGAAGAAGATAATGACAACGAAGAAGACGATGGCACAAGAGCAAAGTGTGAAAAAGGGTGAACAAAAAGGCAGTCAAATAGAAAACTGTGAGAAATGGCCTTTAAACAAAGCAAACTTCCTTGAGGCACCACAAGTGGCTCTCCTGAACAGATGCCAAGGAAATGGCCGTGGTTGGCCTTTTGGCAGGAAGCCAAGGTCTTCCCAATCGCTTTCTTTCAAAGTATGGCAACGGGAACTCCAATTTTCCCTTCCACCCTTTCCTTTCTCCGTTCATCCTTTCGTCTCCGACGACCAGCAGAATCCTGGGAATGCCAATCCCTTGTGCAACATGATCTCTGACTGTAAACTGAACATAATCCATGATTAGAGCAAGAAGCAACCACCTTCCGGTTTACTTCCTGTTATCGTATCGCGTCCAAGTAGCGCACTTCCGCGTACAAAGTGTTGAGGAGGATAGCCAGAAGCTGAGTCCCGTCGTGAAGGCAATGGTGAAAGTCTTTGATGAACTGGGATGCTTGGAGGATCTGCCCTTGGTATTCTGCATATTGTTTGTTTGATGCCAGAGAGTCCAAAGCATTGATAGCCTACAAAGACAGGCATAAAACATGTCAAGTGGATGGATTAATGAAGCAAGTTGTTATGGCGAGGAGTTCTCTTGCAATACAGATTTCCAATTGATAACCTGTCATTTCCAATTGACATTTTTATCATTTCCAATTGACAAGTCACACATTGGCAGAGTTTCTTATGAGTAGAAATTAAAAAACAGAGTTGGAAGGGATTTTGGAGATCCTGTAGTCCAGGGGTCGGCAACCTTTTGGACCTCAGGGACCACCAAACTCACAATTTTAAATCCCGCAGACCAGAGACCCTGGGAAAATCCCCCAAAAGGCTGCAGGAAAATTCCCCATCCCGTTTTCCTATCAATCGATCATTCTTTATTTGGGATCGCAGGATACAGTTTCCAGCTCCATTCTCAGGGGAAGAGAGACTTTTGGCTTCATGCAAGGAAAACAGCAGAAGCAGAAGTCTTTCTTTCTCTCCCCCAAACTCGGCCAGAAATGAACCTTTGCAGGCGCAGGAGCAGGAGGCCTTGCAGGGTCCCAAAGATTCATTTCTGGTAGAGTTTGGGGGAAGACTTTTGCTGTTTTCCTTGTGTGCAGCCAAAAGCAGCAGAAGAAAGCAGTGGAAAGAGGCAGCCGGGTGACCAGGCAAGACGCGTGACCAGGCAAGACAAATGGGATAAGTTCCTCCTTTCCGCCTTTTTCCCCCCTCCCCTCACTACCTTGTATTGTTCGCAATGCAAGTGACACAAGCCTTGTGTTCCTGCACAGCCTGGATTAATTGCTTTGGGGGTGACATTTCTCTGCGGACCACCCACCAACCCGTGGGCCGGTGACCACTGTTCTAGTCCAACCCCCTGTCCAGGCAGGAAACCCTACACCATTTCAGACAAATGGTTATCCACATCTTTTTAAAACCTTCTGGTGTGGGAGCATTCACAAGTTCTGGAGGCAAGTTGTTCCACTGATTAACTGTTCTCACTGTCAGGAAATGTCTCCTTGGTTCTAGGTTGCTTCTCTCCTTGATTAGTTTGCATCCATTGTTTCTTCTCCTACCCTCAGATGCTTTGGATAACAGCTTGACTCCCTCTTCTTTGTGGCAGCCCCTGAGATATTGGAAGACTGCTATAATATCACCCACTAGTCCTTCTTTTCATCAGACTAAACATAGTGAGTTCCTGCAACCGTTCTTCATATGTTTTAGCCTCCAGTCCCCTAATCATCTTTGTTGCTCTTCTTTGCACTCTTCCCAGAGTCTCAACATCTTTTTTTACATCGTGGAGACCAAAACTGGATGCACTATTCCAAGTGTAGCCACACTAAGATATTATGAAGTGGTATTAGCACTTCACATGATCTTGATTCTATCCCTCTGTATATGCAGTGTAGAACTGTGTTGGCTTTTGGGGGCAACTGCAGCATACAGCTGGCTCATATTTAAATGTTGTCCACTAGGACTCCAAGATCCCTCTCACAGTTACTACTAGTGAGTGAGGTCCCATCCGATACTGTACCTGTGCATTTTGGTTTTTCTTACCTAAATGTAGAACCTTACTTTTTTCACCACTGAAACGAATTGAACGAGTATTTACAAGGGTTGAGACAAGAGTGAGACCAACCCCTGAAAGGATCAAGAACCCAACGCACCTGTTGAGCTTTAGAAGACAATTGCAATTCCACCCCAGATCTCAACCGGATTTGATTCTCTACTGGAACCTGAACCAGCAGGAAGGCAGACATGCTCCGGGCCAGGACACGGAACCTGCCGAGAGAAAAGCCAGAGAGGAGAGTTAAGAAATGGTGTTGGGTCTCCTGCTTGGCTGGTGGGGATTGTACTAGATGACCTACAAGGTCCCTTCCAACTCAAATGTCATCAGATACCTGGATCATACTATCATATGTGGTGGACATGCACAGAAGCTAAAAGATATTGGACTAAAATATGGACATGGTTGGAAAAAATGATAAAACATATAGATTTAAAGCCTGGGATATTTTTATTGGGAATCTTGCCTCAGAATTGTAACAAAGAAATACATATTTGATTATACATATATTAACAGCAGCTAGAATTGTATTTGCTCAAAATTGGAAAAATGAGAAAATTCCAATGGAGGAGGTGGTGATGAAGAAAATATTGGAATGTGCAGAAATGAGTAGATTAACATAAGCAATTAGACAGCAAGAAGAAAAACAGTATTGTAAGATTTGGGATCTATTCTATGGATGGTTGGAAAATAAAGTAGAAATTAAATGATACTGTAATAATGATATACTATGACAGACAATGCTGAATAGGCTATAACCCTGATGGTGAACCTATTGCACTCCTGCCACAAGTGGCATGCAGAGCCATTTGTGCCGGCACACAAGCCACAGGCAAACTTAATTCACTGTGCATGCATGTGCCTCACAGCTGATTTTTCAGCTGTTTTGAGATCTTTTTTGGCTTCCCAGAGGCTTGAAAAAAGCCTGTGCAAGGCTTTTCAGGATGAATAACAGGCCCATTTTGTCACTTTCTGTCATACAAGAAGTGATGAAACGAGCCTATTATTCATCCTGAAAATACCCCCACTGACTGGCCCCACCAACCCCATCTCTTCTCTGCCTCCTGAGTCCCAGCTGATCGGCTGGGTCTTCTTTGGTTGCCCTGCACAGGAGAACAGAGCTGGAAAGCAGGTTAGTGGGGTGGGGAGAGAATGGAGATTTTGCAGTAACTTTCCTCTGCCACACCCACCAAGCCATGCCCACAGAACCGGTAGTAAAAAAAACCTGAGTCTCACCACTGCATCCATCCACCCAACCATCCATCCATCCATCCATCCATCCATCCATCCATCCATCCATCCATCCATCCATCCATCCATCCATCCATCCATGGTAATAGCAATACACTTACTTATATACCACTTCCCAGTGCTTTCCAGCCCTCTCTAAGCGGTTTACAGAGTCAGCCTATAATCTGGGTCCTCGTTTGACTGACCTCAGAAGGACGGAAAGCTGAGTCAACCTTGAGCCGGTCCGAATCTGAATTCTGGGAGTTGAAGTCCACACATCTTAAACTTGCCAGGGGAAGTCTGGTTTCCTTTAGTCTATGAAATGATCCTAGGTATTGTCTGTACCTCTGTCCACATGTTCGTCTAAGCATCTCTACCCTTGATCGCGAGAGGAGGGGCAGGTGGTGGATTTTAAAAAGGATCAGGTGAGAAAATCCACCTCTGTTAATATGGTTTCGGCAAGCAAGGCTTTCTCCTAAATGCTTTTTTGAGTCAAATAAGAGAAGGCAGAGACCAAGTCACCGGGTTTAAATTCAGTCTGTGCAGCATGCCACTGAGGGCAAGGACGAAATCAGTCATTGTGAGCGGTTTGGTGTCACAAGAGAAACCACAGCTATTTTTACCCAGAGCAAACTCAAAACTTATTTGTATGCAAGATAAGTTGTCAGTTCAAGGCAAGACAGGCTGGCAGGACTCCACCTTGTAAGCCAAAATATCATAGGGTACAGGTGAGCTCAAGACACTCAGGTGACATGGAAATCTCAAAGGGGCTTTTTTTTCCAAGAGGCAACTGGACTTCCTTGCTTTTTTATTCCTTGCTAGCATGCAAGCGCTCTCTCTCTCTCGTGCTTTTGGCACACAACCAAAAGGTTCGCCATCACTGTTTTAGAGGGTCGTTGAGGCCACTTGGAGGTTTGTCTGTCTCCTCAGGATCACCAGAGTAGTGCAAATGGGTGTGGAGCCTTCTTGGAAATGCTGAAAGGACTGTCCTGAAGACTGGAGAGAGATTATGTCATATCCCTCCCTCTCTGTTGAGGGAGGACTGTTCAATTTTGACAAAGATGGCCTCTTTGACCCCTCTTTCAAACCAGAAGTCCTCTCTGTCCAGAATATAAATCCTCCCATTTCCCTGAAGAGCCCTGTCTCAACGGGGGGGGATACGACATCATCTGTCTCCAATCTACAACACAGTCCTTTCAGCAGTTCCAGGAGGGCTCTACATCCATTTGCACTACTCAGGTGAGTCTGAGGACACAGATAAACCTTCAAGTGGCCTCAACAGCTCTCTAAAAAGGATGCAAATGACCAGCTGGATGCAAGGAGGATAAATCCTTCCATTCCCCATCACCCGGTCAGAGATGAAGAAGCTTCTTGGATGAGAAGCGAAAAAAACATCTTCAAAATAAAAGCAAGAAAGTCCAGTTGCCTCTTGGGAAAAAAAAGAAAAAGAAAAAGGAAATCTGGGACAACCATGACTTGGATGACTAAGAATCTCCATAGGGAGTCTCTCAAAAGACACTTTCACACAACCATTGGGGCGGGGGAGAGGGAGGCAACTTTTGCTCTGTGTTTTTACCTGTTTGATAACGGAGACCTCCTGCCCAGCCCAATAGCGCCGAGGAGTCCCGAGGTGAGCCTCTCTTCGGCTAGCAGACTCTGCCGGCCTTGCAGAGATGTCAAGACCCGGGTGACCGACTCCATCAAGATGGGGTCTTCCTGTTCGGTTTGGAGGAGGCAGAGCTGCAGAACTTTGTGCCACCAAAGAAACAACTTGGCTTCATCCTTGGCAGAGCTGGGCAGGGGAGCAACCCAGGAAGACACGCTCCGGTTAGAAACCCCACCATCTCTCCGGTGTCCGATGCACAGCTCGCAAGACGCCAATTGCAAAATCTGGGGAATGGGTTGGCTGGAAACTTAATTATTTTGCCACCTTCCTTTTGGAAGTTGGAAGGGACAGGCTAGCAGTTAAAGGCATCAGTCTGTGAAGCAGTTCCAGCTCTGCCTTAGGCATGAAAGCCAGCTGGGTGACTTTCAGCCAATCACTGAGAGAATTGGGAGTATTGGTCCCGCCTTAGGCATGTAAGCCAGCTGGGTGATTTTAGGCCAATCACCAGGAGACTGAGAGTTCTAGTCCCGCCTTTGGCATGTAAGCCAGCTGGGTGATTTTAGGCCAATCACCAGGAGACTGAGAGTTCTAGCCCCGCCTTTGGCATGAAAGCCAGCTGGGTGATTTTAGGCCAATCACCAGGAGACTGAGAGTTCTAGCCCCGCCTTTGGCATGAAAGCCAGCTGGGTGATTTTAGGCCAATCCCCAGGAGACTGAGAGTTCTAGCCCCGCCTTTGGCATGAAAGCCAGCTGGGCGACTTTCAGCCAATCCTTGAGAGAATGTGCGTACTTGTCCCGCCTTAGGCATGTAAGCTGACTGGGATCTACCTGGGATACACCTGTTCCAACCACTTGCTTAGCGTTAAGAGCACTCTCATTTCGTTGGTGAGTGTCCGCTCAGCGTTCAGCTGCTGCAGGGTGTAAATATAAAGGGTAAGGTAGCCTCCCAACGAAAGGGACTCTTGAAGGAAGTCTTCGGCTGCGAGTTCTGGAACCTGCAAGGAGGCCACGATTGGTGCCCAGCCCAAATCTTGGTTGAGAGGAGGGTCTTCACCCCCCCAAAAAGGCGGCGATGGTGTGGAGGGAGAGAAGAGGAGGAAAAGAAAAGAAAAGCTGTTAGGCTAACTCATCTGGGCAATGAAGAATAGCATAGCAATCAATCAGAATAGAATTGGAAGGGACCTTGGAGGTCTTCTAGTCCAGCCCCCTGCTCAAGCAGGAGAACCTATATCATTTCAGATAAGTGACTGTGTAGCCTCTTCTTAAATACCTCCAGTGATGGAGCACCCACGATTTCTGGAAGTGACCTGTTCCACTGGTTAAATGTCCTCATTGTTAGCAAGTTTCTCCATAATTCCAGGTTGCTTCTCTCCTTGGTTGGTTTCCACTGTTTCTTATTCTGCCCTCTGGTGCTTTGGAGAATAATTTGACCCCCTCTTCTTTGTGGCAGCCCCTCAAAAAGTGGAATACTGCTAACAATGTCAAGTGTGTAATGCCATTTAGCAATATCATTTAGGCTTACCGTATATACTTGCATATAAGCCGATCTCGCATATAAGCCGACCCTTTAAAAACTGCCCCAAAATTAGGACTTTTGAGAAAACTCGCATATAAGCAGCGACACCCAAATACCATTGTGAACGCTTTTTTTTTTCCCAAATTTGGGGTTGGCTTATACGGCGAATAAATCTTGGCTGCCTGAACTTCGCGCGATGAGAGCCAAGACTTCTCATTGGCTGTCGCGGGCAGTGGCTTCACGTATAATGAGATCTTGCTTTTATCGCGCGAAGTCGGGCAGCCAGATTTATTCGCATTATAAGCCCGACCCCCAATTTTGGAGGGAAAAAAAAAGGCTTCAAAGTCGACTTATATGCGAGTATATTACGTAATACACCCCCATACAGCTTTACAGCATTCTCTGGTTGAGTTTTACAATGTACGCATATTTGCAAACTGCCCTAAACAATCCTCATTTTTACCGAACTTGGAAAGGGATGAAGGCTGAGTCAAGCTTGAGCCAGTCAGGGATCAAACTCGCAACAGTGGGCGAGTTTGCCTGCAATACCGCACTTTAACCACCAGGGCTTTTGTAAACATTTGTCTTTAATTCTTTTAGTAAAGTTTCTCCTTGCACATATGTGCTTGTCATTTCCGGCTCTAAGGGTGCGTGCTCATCTCCGTTTCAAGCCGAAAGAGCCAGCGCTGTACCGAAGATGGTCTCACGTGTTCATGTGGGCAGCATGACTAAACACCTAAGATGCATGGAACGCTGTTACCTTCTCACCAAAGGTGGTCCCGATTTTTCTACTTGCATTTTTTTATGTGCTTGCAAACCGCCTAGGGTGGTAAAAAGCTGGGACAAGTAACGCGGAGCTCACTCAGTTACGCTGCCGAATAGGTTTGAACCGCCAAACTGCGAACCTTTCTGAGCGATAGACTCAGCATGCTTTGCCACTGAGCCACCGCGTCCCCTTTAATTTAATTTCTTCAGCATGGCTTAAAATTTGAAAATAATCAACATGTTCATGTCCTTCGTTCAAATCATGAAAACAGATTAAACAACCAATGGGAGCCCTTTAAACAAGGCCAAAGGATGAATCCCAAAGGACCGAATTCTCAACTGTAAACGGAATCACACATATTTGAACATGCAAACAGTGCTACCTAATTTTTCATCCTTTAGTCAGCATTTCCCATGCTTGGCTGTTTTAAAAGGGGTAGACTTCAATTCCCAGAACTCCTCAGCCAGCCATATTCTGGGACTTGAAGTCCACCCCTCTTAAAATAGCCCAGCTTGGAAAACTATGATTTAGTTCATCACATCCAATCAATGGAAGGCCTGCTCAGATCCTTCACAATTTTCATGTATTTATTGCATGTATGGCATGAGGAGCAGTCAGGATACATAGAAAGAACACAATAATAATATGATACACATACGCTGGAGATATATGGTCAATTTTGTTAAGTTACAAGTAATTTTAAAAAGTTGCATCTTAACAGTTACAAGTTGTATTTTAAAATATATTAGTTCATGAAAATAAAATAAATGTCCTTGTGATGATCCGGGGTGGGTGGGGGTGGCACAAAAGCAACAAAGTTACAAAAGTAGGTAACGTCCCTTTAATTCCTCCAACTTGGCCCCCAATGTCCAGTTATCATTGCCTGGAGAAAAAAACTCTCCCAAGAACAGTTTTTAAAGGGAAGAAATTCAGTCTGAACCCAAAGTACATATAGATTAT
>BHFT01056315.1:6183-21220 GCA_004320025.1 Laticauda laticaudata
GGGGGGGGGGGGAGCGTTAGACTACATGGCCTACAAGGTTCCTTCCAACTCTGTTAATCTGTATAAAGTTGCAGTCTTGATAAATATCATCCAAAAGAAGATAGAATAATAGAATTGGAAGGGGCCTTGGAGGTCTTCTAGTCCAACCCCCCTCCCCGCCCAAGCAGGAGACCCTACAAGCTTCTTCAGCTCTGATTGAATGGTGGGGAACGGAAGGATTTATATTCCTTGTAGACAGCTGGTCATTTGCATTCTTTTAGAGAGTTGTTGAGGCCACTTGGAGGTTTATCTGTATTCTCAAAGTCACCTGAGTGGTGCAAATGTTTCATGTAGTCGGCAATATTTTTTCTGGACATCCATTCCTACTCCCACACCATTCAAAAAGTGTTCATACCAAATTGCGTAGCTAAAAGTCTGTAGAGGTTCTCAGTCTTCCAAGTCATGGTTGTCCCAAAGGTGCTTTTTTCAGGAGGCAACTGGACTTTCTTGTTTTTTGTTTTGAAGACATTTTGCTTCTCATTCAAGAAGCTTCTTCAGCTATGACTGGATAGTGGAGAATGGAAGAGTCCCAAATAGGTACTGTCACCAGTGGTGGGATTCAAATTATTTTACTACTGGTTCTATGGGCATGGCTTGGTGGGTGTAGCATGGCTTGGTGGGCATGGCTTGGTGGGTGTGGCTTGATGGGTGTAGCATTGTAAGGGTAGGTTACTGAAAAATCCCCATTCCTTCTCCATCCAACTAACCTGCTTTCCAGCTCCATTCTCCTGTGCAGGGCAACCAAAGAAGACCCAGCCGATCAGCTGGGTCTCAATGGGAGGCACAGAAAAAATGTGGGGCAGGGCCAATCAGAGGTGATATTTGCTGGTTCTCTGAACTACTCAAAATTTCTGCTACAGGTTCTCCAGAACTGGTCAGAACCTGCTGAATACCACCTTTGTCTGTCACCATCTATATAGGTGGTGCTCAATTTACAACAGTTTCATTTAGCGACCATTCAAAGTTACAATGGCACTGAAAAAAGTGAGTGATGACCGTTTTTCACACTTATGACCATTGCAACATCTCTGTGGTCAGGTGATCAACATTTGGACACTTAAGTAACCAACTCGCATTTACAACCATTGCTGTGTCTCAGAGACATGTGATCCTCCTTTTGCGACCTCCTGATGAGCGAAGTCAACGGGGAAAGCCAAATTCACTTAACAACCAGGTGACCAACTTAACAATTGCACTTCACAATTGCAATTCACAGCTGTGGCATCAAAGGTCGTAAAAAAAAGGGGGCAAAAAATGCACTTCACCCATGTCTCACTTTGCAACAGAAATTTGGGGTTCAGTTGTGGTCATATGTCAAAGACTGGCTGTAAAAACGTACTCTTGCACTTTTCTGCATTCCATCTGCAAAGTTGTATTAAACAGTTCTGTTTCCGAGCTTTTTTGGGAAACCAGCTGCTAAAATGGCACCTTTGTCAGACAGCACCCGAGGAGCACACTGGCAAAAAATAAAATAAAATAAAATTGTGTATGTCTTTGAGGACTATAATGTACACTTTTAATCACTGGGTTGGTTTTATTTTCTGATCTCTTGTCTTCTTCTCTTCAATCCTCCCTTTTGAGATGTGTTTGTTATGCCCATTAGGAAACACAACAGCTTTAGAAATTCATTTTCCCCCTGGCTTAATCCCACCCTAATCCTCCCATGCTACAAACCTAGTAAAAGGCTGATTTCCACCCCCATCCCTTTTCCCTCCACCCTGCTCTCCCACAAACCCACTCCTCCTGGTACACATTTATACAGTCTCTGGGCTAAATCGCTTCCGTGTTTTAAGGATTTTAATCATGCAGAGTCCTGGAGTGGGAAAGGGAAGGAAGAGGAAAGGGACAAAAATTAGAAGTTTCCCAACCTCCAGAGGACAATTCCACTGAACGTGGCCAGCAAATGCCAGTTCCAGAGAAGAACAATCAACCCTTTCATCTCTTTCTCATACACACACACCATTTGGCAGGGTTGATTTCACCGCTTGACTTGCCTGCACCTGCCACTCTTGTGAACCTGGCATGCACCATGCCAGGAATTGCGTCAGAAATGTTATTAAATTTGCCCTCCTGCTCACATTTGGCCTGGTAATGGATTCAGAAAGCTCCAACTTCTCATCAAAGCAAATTGCTTCTGTGGATTCATAAATTGGCGTAAGGACGGTTCCTATCCAGCTTGCTTTGTTATACCGGATGGAATCGGAGAGACAGAGAGACAGAGACAGAGACAGAGAGACAGAGGGAAGGAGAGAGAGAGACAGAGACAGAGACAGAGAGAAGAGAGAGACAGAGACAGAGAGAGACAGAGAGAGGGAGAGGGAGAGAGAGAATGGCTAAAGATATTAATCCATTTTAGATGAGGAGATCCAGTTTGAGTCGGTCAGAAAGCTTCTTCTAAGCTTCCAGATTCATGCTGGAGCCCATCATCAGGGATCTGTAACAGATAATTAGAGTTGGAAGAAACTTTTTAGGTCATCTAGTCCAACCCCCCCACCTAAGCAGGAGACTCTACAACATTTCTGACAGATGGCAGTCCAATCTCTTCTTGAAAGCCTCCAGCCATGAAGCACCCCAGCTTCCGAGGGCAAGCTGTTCCATGGATTGATTGTTCTCACTGTCAGAAAGTTTATCCTTATTTCCAGGTTAAATCTCCCCTTGTTCAGTTTCCATCCATTATTCCTTGTCTGGCCTTCAGGAGCTTTGGAAAATAGCTTGACCCCTTCCTCTCTGTGGCAGCCCCTCAAATATTGAAAGACTGCTATCATGTCTCCCCTGGTCCTTCTCTTTACTAAGTTTGAAATGCCCAGTTCCTGCAACTGTTCATCGAATGTTTTAGTCTCCAGTCCCCTAATCATCTCTATTGTTCTTCTCTGCACTTTTTCTAGAGTCTCAACATCTTTTTTATAGTGTGGTGACCAAAACTGGATGTAGTACTCTAGGTGTGGTCTTACTAAGGCTTTATAGAGTGGTATTAGTACCTCACTTGATCTCGATTGTATCCCTCTGTTAATGCAACTTCTCTCTTGTCTCCAGAATATGAAAACTGAGCTGTTCTACACCTTGCATTTATATGGTTCCTGGTTATGTGTAGCATTTAGTTGTTAATTAGGATGTTGATGGCACTCATTAAGTCATTGATTGTTTCTTTCTTGTGGTATTGCATCCTTGGCTCCTAAGTACCTGATAACTGTAAAGCAGCACTTTTATTGAATGACAAGGGTCCCATTTCACAGGCTTTAATCATTTCTCTGGCTATTTTTGTCCCTGTTCAGCCAACAATTGTAATAACTGCAAAATTGAAAGCATGGCCTTGTTCATTTCAATTAGCCTGCTTATTATTCACCATCCAACACCTATTGGAAGAAAGTCTGCATTTCCTATTTCTACTTTAAATAAGTTGCAAAATATATTAGCAGTGGATCATTGTACCTTCTTGTTATAAAAAGGCTCAGAGTTGATGGCAACCCATTTTTAGGGAGCTATCCCTTCCACTTTCACTTTTTTGACCCCTATACTTTTCTCTCAAATGCCTTAAGTTTTTCCTTAGACAGTCTCCCAACTTCCTGGCTCAAAAATCCATATTTTGGTCAGGGACTTCTGGGGAATAAATAGAAAACTGAAGCTGTTTCCATGAAAAATGGAATTGAACATCATGGTGGATGGAAGAGCTGTCAAGTAGAGTGGCTCTTCAATAATTTCTCTCATAACCAAGGGAGAGTTGAGATCACTCACAAGGGCTCCAGACAACTGTTCCTCATAAAGCAACTACTAGATCAGAAAGATTTGAATAATTTGGTGAGAAAGGACAAAGAAAAAAAAAGAATCAAGTTCTATGACATTATTGGAAGGGATTTGAGATCAAGTTCGTCAGACATTTCGAAGGAAGGAATATAAAGATACATTGTCACAGAAAAGAAAGAGGAGAGTTTGACTTGGAGCCTATCATCAAGAGATGGTAAATTCTAATCCAGCCTTAAGCACAAAAGCCAATAGGGTGACTTTGGGCCAATCTCCAAGAGACCGTGTGTTCCAATTTAGTCATGAAATCCAGTTGAGTGACTTTGAGCCTATCACCAGGAGACATTGAGTTCTAGTCCTACCTTAGTCATGAAATCCATCTGGCTGACTTTGGTCCAATCACTAGGAGACATTGAGTTCTAGTCCTACCTTAGTCATGAAATCCATCTGGGTGGCTTTGGTCCAATCACTAGGAGACATTGAATTCTAGTCCTACCTTAGTCATGAAATCAAGCTGGGTGACTTTGAACCAATCATTAGGAGGCGGTGAGTTCTACTCCCACTTTTGGCATGAAATTCATCTGGATGACTTTGGAGCCAGTCACCCACTCTCACCCAACACACCTCACAGGCTTGTTGATATTGTGGGAAAAATAGTAGGAACAAGGAATATTAGATATGTTGGATGCCTCAAGTTATTTATAAAAACAACGCAGGTGGGATGAAAATTTAATAAATAAACAAAATCAGAAGAAAAGGAGAAAGAGGATGATAACTTGCAGGACTTTTTCTCCTCTTCTGCAAATCTTAAAAATTATCTTGACCAAATGCTTTCAGATTGCTCTGAGCAGGAGTGGATAAATCCTCTTAGTAGAAATTTACTTGTGGCAACACTTCAGTAGCAAGTTGCTCTGATAAAACCTTGCACGGAATGCTATAGATGTTACAAATGTTCCTAATAGCGGGGAGGGGAAAGAGAGGGATTTGATTAAAAAATAAAAATAAAAACTTTCACATAGAAACCTTAATGTAGAAGAAAGAGCCGAGGAACCAGTGAAGTTGAGCTCAGAAGAAAAGGTAGGGGCAGGCGAGGATTTTTTTTTTTTTTAAAGGTCTTTGGAGAATTTTCAAATTCCTGGAAATAAAAACAACAACAACCCACGATTGAAGAAGAAAGGATCTCTCTCAGAAGGGAGAAGATGAAACATCACAGGGTTTGCTTTTCAGGATGGTGTGGAGGCTGCAACTCGGGAAACTTAGCAATTCCTTTTGTAAGGGCCTTGAACTGTAAACATTCTGCTTTCAAAGCCACATGGGAGCCAGACTGAAAGCACAGTAAGACCTCTCCCTCCCATCTCCTTATAAATCAAAAAGGAAACATGCCAGGCTTCACACATCTAGGCCATGAAGGTCAAGTTGTTCTACTTTTTAAAGACTTCCCCACCATTCAGGTCTTAACCCTAATAGCAACATGGGTGCATTTGGTTCCTAGACTAATGTTATTCTTCTACAGTCTCTCGAAGAAAGCAAAATCATGTGTTTTTCATCATGTGGCTTTAATCGGTCTTGTAGCGGTATTAAGAGGTGAAGCTGAGAGATCAGTTGCACCTAAGGCACCAGGTTATAAAGCAGGAGATTGTGAGTTCTAGTCCCGCCTTAGGCATGAAAGTCAGCTGGGTGACTTTCAGCCAATCACCAGGAAAATCTGAGGTCTAGTCATGACTTAGGCCTGAAAGACAACTTGGCGACTTTGGGCCAATCACTGGGAGACTGTGAGTTCTAGTCCCACCTTAGGCATGAAAGCCGATTAGATGACTTTGGATCAATCACCAGGAGGTGGTAAGTTCTAGCCCAACTTTAGACATGAAAGCCAAATGAGTGACTTCGGGCCAATCACCAGGAGACAGTGAGTTCTAGTCCCACCTTGGGCATGAAAGCTAACTGAGTGACTTTGGGGCAATCACCAGAAGATGGTGAGTTCTAATTCTGCCTTCGGCATGAAAAATAGCCTGATGCCATTTGTCAGAAATGGTGTAGGGTCTCTTGCTGGAGTGGGGGGGTTGGACTAGATGACCTACAAGGTCCCTCCCAACTCTATTAATCTGAGTACACATTTATTGCAGAGGGGAGAGAAATACTCAGAATTGGTTTCAACTGGGTGATTTTGAGTCAATCACCAGCAGAAATTGAGTTCTAAATCCCACCTTAGCCAAGAAAACCTGCTGGGTGACTTTGAGCCAATCACTTCCTCTCAGCCCAGCCTACCTCACAGGTTTGTTGTTGTGGAAAAAATAAGAGGAGGTAGGTGTGCTGATATGTTAGCCACCTTAAGTTATTTATAAAAATAATAAAGGCATGATTAAAATAAAATTAAATAAAACTGGTATGTGGTGTTTGAGTGGTTCATATTTATATGCAAACTACTTCTAGTGAATCCAATTATCCAATTCGTTATTTGTTAAACTTATATGCTCTCCCATCTTCTGATGCAAAGAGACTCTGGGTGGCTTATAATACAATCAAAACTATTGATACAAAAACTATTAAATTAGACAAGAGTTAAATAAGCATTAAAACCAAAAACATGAATGGTATGGCTGTGATATTTTCTGTATTAGTGTAAGAAGACCAAGCAGAGCTAGGGAGGTGGAGTTAAGCACGTCATCAGCTTAGAGTTGTTGCGTTGCCACAAATGGACCCAGTCCAACCCTTGTTGAATTCCATTAACCCTTGTCTGGTGCAGTGGTGGGATTCAAAAAGTTTTATCACTGGTTGAGTGGGCTTGGCTTGGTGGGCGCACTTTGTGTGCATTCACACAAAGTATATGCACTTGTGCACCAAATGTGCACTTTGCGCAGGCGCAGAGACATTCCAATTCACTTTCTGCAAGCTTGCACTCTCCTGGTCACTTCAACAGCTGCTGTGCAACACTCTGCTGTGCTGTGCAAAGCAGCTGCACTTCAAAAGCGGGGAATAAAAGTGAGTATGGGAGCCTGGCCGGGCAGGTGGAGCCAATAGCAGAGTGGTGGAGAGAACCAGTTTGGTCTCTGCTGCTTATCGCTGCTACCGGCTCTGCAGAACCGGGCTGAGCCTGTAGAATATCACCGCTGATCTGGTGCCAATTTACCACTGAATTTTAGCTGATTCTTTTATCTGATTTAGATTCTTGTGCATAGGCTTGAAATTAAGTCTTTGAACTGCAATTTAATATATGGTCTTGATCCTTTCCACTTGATATTAATCTAGTAAAAATAGGAAATTTTAAAAATAGAAGTCTAAATGTTTTATTGAAAAAATTCTGAAAATAGAACAATTGTGCAATACCAGTCACAGATTCATGGAGAATATATTATTAATATGAATGGTATTATTAATATCTATACATCCCTAACATCTTTAAGGGATGGTTCATCTCTTAGCTAATAATCTGTTGACTGGATGCTTGGGAATTTAACTGATATCATATCTATGTTTGCAAATATATATGTGTCCATTATTGTTCCGGCATTTAAATCAATGCTTTCAGAAGCAGGAGCATTAAAATGTTCACACTTTCTTCACTTCACATCTTTTCTTAAGTTAATTAAACTTCTGCCCCAGTTGGTGAGAAGGGGGTAGAGAAATAAATGGTCTATTTCTATTTGGCATCTGCAAAAATTGGACTTATGTTAATTAACATGAGTGGAGACCATTGCTATTCTTCACAATAGTTCTCTCAAAGAAGTTTAGAGGATTGCCATGGAGTTCAATGAGCCCCAATTTTCAGAGGAAAATAAAAAACCAGACAGTAACATTATTAATAGCTCCGTTAAAGCTGAAGACTTGTAGATCTGAGCTGGAGGAATTGAATCAGCAAGTCTCATCTTTCTCTGCTTATTGGCAAAGTCTATATGGACAAAAAGTAAAAAAAGCTGCTTTAAATTCACCTTAATTCTACATGTCTTAATGGATACATCTATACAGTTTTCAGGGCAATAAGATCGAAACAATTTTTCTTCTCTATCTACTTTTCACCCAAAGTAACAGGATAGCATGATTGGAAGGAAACTTGGAAGTCTTTAGTCCAATGCCCTGCTCAAGCAGGGGATCCTACATCATTTCACCCAAGAGGCTGTCCAATCTTTTCTTAAAAACCTCCAGTGTTGAAGCACCCACAACTTCTGATGGAAAGCTATTCCGCTGGTTAATTGTCCTGACTGTTTCTCTCTGCTTTTAGAACTAAGTTTCTCCTTAGTTCTAGGTTGCTTCTCACTTTGATTAGTTTTCATCCATTGATTCTTGTCCTGCCTATAGGTGATTTGGTAAATAAATTGGCCTCCTCTTCTTTATGGCAACCTCTCAAATACTGGAATACTGTTTTCAAGTCCCCCTTAGTCCTTATTTTCTCTAGACTAGCCAAACTCAAAGCCTGCAACTGTTCTTCATATGTTTTAGTCTCCAGGTTTGTAATCATCTTAGTTGCTCTTCTTTGCATTTTTTCCAAAGTCTCAACATCTTTGTTTATAGCGTAGTGGCCAAAATTGGATGCAGTATTCCAGGTTTGGCCTTACTAAGGTCTTATAAAAAGGTACTAATACTTCACGTGATTTTGAGTCTATGCCTCTGTTTATACAACCAAGGATTGTATTAGCTTGTTTGGCTGCCGCCGCACATTACTAACTCATGTTCAAGTGATCGTCCACTAGAACGCCAAGGTCCCTCTCACAATTACTGTTTTTGAGCCAGGTTTGACTATTTTATTTTATTTGGTTTGTCAGTTGCTTACAAGATAATAGGTATAAGTAAAAACATAGTTATGAATACATGGATACATATAAGAAAAATAAAAGAAACAATAGGACAGGGACAGTAGGCACGTTGGTACACTTATGCACGTCCCCTACAAATCTCTTAGGAAAGGGGTGAGGTCAATAGTAGAAAGTGTAAAGTTAAAATAATAAACTAATCTGTTCTTATTCTTTTGGTTTTTCCTGCCTCAGTATAAAACCTTGATTTTTCAATTTGCTTATTCAGATCTGCACAAAGGTGGATATTTCCATAAGTCTTGGGAAAGACTGATCAGTTTCACAGCAAGCATTTGTTAAATACTTTGGATACTTAAGTAAGCAAGATCTCTAACCACACTGCATGCAGTTGTTTATATGAAAGCAGAAGTACTTACCACCTCCCATGCCTGTATAGTGATAAGTATTTTTTGAGGGTGGAAACTCAGGGTTTTTTCATGCTGTCCACACTCTAGGTGGATGGCTTCTAGTTCAGCTAGTTATAGACCTTCCATTGGAATTTTATTTGTACCTTGATCAACAATATCCCACAGACACAAACATTTTAAAGAAAGAGAGCATTGGTTTTACTTTCTTTTTGCTGTATTCTATTTTCTCTTGCAATGGAACTTGCTTCTACCAAGCAGGAGTCATTAATCAATCTATGGACCTCCAACTCCACAACCAAAATCCTTTCCTGTGTGCTGAAATGCTGGAAGTTATTAAAGTGCCTTCAAAATTATGAGATCATGCCAGGGAATAACCATCTGACTGCTAATTAAGTATTATAGTCAAGCTGTAATTAGAACTAGAGACATCTGGAAGACTTACAAGCCAAACAAACACAACTCCCTACCTTTTTCTGTGCAAGAACATAACCCAAAGCTCAGTATAAAGGAATACTTTGAATACCCAGAATAGGAAAAGGATGCTTGGTTTATTTCCTTGTCCAGTTGTGTCTGACTCTAGACCACATTTCTCATCTCTGTTTCTTGGCTGAAGGAGCCAGTGTTGTCTGAAGACATTTCCATGATCATGTGGCCAGCATGGCTATACACCAGAGGTGCCTGGAACACTGTTACCTTCCCACTAAAGTGATACCTATTAATCTACCTGCATCTGCATTCTTTTGCATTGTTAGCTTCAACAATTTGGTGACCCAGTCATTAGGATGCAGTATTGCAGGCTAATTCTGCTGACTGTCAGTAGTTTGATTCTTATGGGCTCAAGGTTGACTCAGCCTTCCCTCCTTCCAGGGTCAATAAAAGGAGGACACAGATTATTGGGGAAAATAGGCTGACTCTGTAAAACCGCTTTGAGAGGGTTGTAATGCACTGTGAAGCAGGATATAAGTCTAAGGGCTATTGCTATTGCGAGGTGGGCAGGACCTGAGGCAGAAACAGGAGCTCACCCATTGCACAGTGCTCGGGACTCAAACCCGGGTTGTCAGCTTTCCAGATGAAAATCTCAGCATCTTTAACCACTGAGCCAACACGCTCCTTAAAGGATTCTTACTGGTTAATAAATGACCATAACAGATGTACATTATTTCCTCCCTATGAGGCAACTAGCTAGCAACATCTCCCTGCATCAAAAGAGAATTCAGAAGAGCAAAGGAATCAGCAAGAGCTCATTTTAACCTATGCTCTAATCAATGGGCTTTAAAACTGACCTATCTAGTTTATGAATGAATGAATGAATTAATTAATTAATTAATTCTTTATTAGCCAAGTATGATAGACACACAAGGAATTTGTCTTGGTGCATATGCTGTCAGTGTACATAAAAAGAAAAGATACATTCATCAAGAATCATAAGGTACAACACTTAATAATAGTCCTTGGGTACAAATAAGCAATCAAATCATACTAGGAAACAGTCAATATACATTGTAAGGATACAAGCAACCAAATTACAATCATGCAGTCACAAGTGAGAGGGGGTGGGTGAAAGGAAGGATGAGAAGATTAATAGTAATAGTCATGCAGACTTAGTAAATAGTTGGACAGTGTTGAGGGAATTATTTGTTTAGCAGAGTGATGGCATTAGGGAAAAAAACTGTTCTTGTGTCTAGTTGTGTCGAGTTGTGTACAAGATTGTGTAACCTAAGCCCTTGTGCTTTCCATTGGAGCAGACTAATGAGACCAATCTTCCTTCCTTGGTTGTGAGGGATCATTAAGGACTTGACAACCTATGACGGGGCAATCAAGGTTTGGCAGGTGGTCATGATTTTTGCAATATATCATACTTGTTTATACTCAGAGTGATGAAAATCAAAGTCTTTTCAGATTTCTTGCCCTAACTTTGGGAATGTAGAGAAGTATTTGGGTTCAGCTCTTCCAATACATTCTATGGGTTTCTCCCCAGCCTGGAAGATCCCTCAAGAAGCACACCATGAGAAGATATTCTCAAACATCTCACATAGTGCTCATCCAAGAATTCTCCTTTCTACGGGAGAAATTTGAGATAGATTGCAGGCTAATGCAAATCCATATTGTTTTGATTTGTCTTAGGAACAAAATGACCTCTATTGCATCATAAAATAGTTGAGGAAGGGAAAATGCCTTGGAATTTCTGTCCCCAAAATGCTTTTTCAAGAAGCAACTGAACTTCCTTTGTATTTTCTTTGAGGAATGAAAGAAGTGAAAACATTTCATTTCTCATCCTGAACTGAAAAAGCTAGATGATGAATAGAATAAGTTGGAAAGGACCTTGTAGGTCATCTAGCCCAACCCTCTGGTCAAGCAGGAGACCCTACACCATTTCTGACAAATGGCAGTCCAGTCCCTTTGAAAGCCTCCAGTGATGAACCTCCCACAACTTCTGAAGGAAAGTTCTGTTCCATTGATGGATTGTTCTCACTGTCAGAACATTTCTCCTTATTTCCAGGTTGAATCTCTCCTTGTTCAGTTTCCATTCATTATTCTTTGTCTGGCCTTTGGGTGCTTTGAAAAATAACTTTGCCCCCTCTTCCTCTCTGTGGCAGCCCCTCAGAAACTGCTCTCCTGTCTCCCCTGGTCTTTCTCTTCCCTAGACTAGCCAAGCCCAGTTTCTGTAACAGTTCTTCATATGTTTTAGCCTCCAGACCCATAATAATCTTTGTTGCTCTTCTCTGCACTCTTTCTAGAGTCTCAGTATCTTTTTCATAGTGTGATGACCAAAACTGGATGCAATTTTCTCGGTGTGGTCACACTAAGGTTTTACGGAGTGGTATTAGCACCTCATGTGATCTTGATTGAATCCCTTTGTTAATGCAATTTAGGATTGCATGCTTGGATAAGAAAGAAAATGTCTTCAAGGAAAAACAAAGGAAGTCCAGTTGTCTCTTGAAAAAGCACCTTTGGGACAATCATGACCTGAATGACTGAAAATCTCCATTGACCCTGGAATTTTTGCACTCTGGGCAATTTTTCTATGCAACCAGAAGTCCTTCTTGCCCTGGAATCCTAATTTGTAAATTTCCTCTTGTTCAACAAAACAGAGAGCTGGAAAGGCAGTAAAATATAAATAATGCAAGAGATTCTTGTCCCCGCCTTCTTTCCCAAAAATATAACATTCCACAAGAGGTGGGGGGGAAGCCACTATCAATGCAACATGTACTATCATAGCTGGTACAAACAAACCAACAACAGAAAACTCTCATTATATATGGTTCACTGACTGCCCCAGTTTGCTAGTAATTGAAAAACATGCGCACATACCTATTAAAAATGTTTCCCTTCATGAATGTTTAAGCAAATTAATTT
Source organism: Laticauda laticaudata (assembly GCA_004320025.1). Lineage (NCBI taxonomy): Eukaryota > Metazoa > Chordata > Lepidosauria > Squamata > Elapidae > Laticauda > Laticauda laticaudata. The sequence goes on from BHFT01056315.1 coordinate 18,470, forward strand.
GAGGAAAAAATGGTCTGCATTTTTTTTAGAAAAAAAAGCAACACAGAGATAAACTGAAAATTAACTAAAAGGAAAAGAAATCAAGGAGAACAAAAAGTAGTTATGACTTTCTGCAGCAACCTCCTTTTTCTGTATTTTTTCCTGTCTTTTTCCATTACTTTGCAGATCTCTGAAATCCATACAGCATATGTAGAAGAAATACATTTATGTCCCCAAACCTCCAAAGGCAAGACCAGAGCAATGGATGGAAAGTAACCAAGGAGAGAAGCAACCTAGTACTAAGGAGATATGACCTCACAGAAAAATTAACCAGTGGAATGAGTTGCCTTCAAAAGTTGTTGGTGCTCCAACACTGGAGGATTTTAAGAAGACATTGGACAATCATTTGTCTGAAATGATAAGAGTCTCCTGCTTGAGCAGGTGGTTGGAATAGAAGACCTCCAAGATCCCTTCCAACTCTGATGATGTTCTATGAAATAGAAGAAAAGTGGATATAATGACTTGTTTCTTGGTAACTTCCTTTTTAACATCTCACTGGCCATGTTGGAGGAAAAGAAAGCTAGCAATGCATACATGTTGGTTAATTACATCTTTGGTTAGTTTTTTATGTCTTGATGAGTTGGGAAACCCAGCCTGTTTGGTTAGTTTATGGATGGCACAATGTATCTTCATGTAGGTAGTCTTTGACTTATGATGAGTCACTTAAACATTAAAGGTGTCAGGAGTTGACAATATATGCGAGTCATTTCTGGATCTAGGGGTGGTGCTCATCTCCATTACAAAGCCAAAGAAGAGCCAGCACTGTCTGAAGACATCTCCAAGGTTATGTGACCAGCATGACTAAATGCTGAAGGTGCATGGAACGCTGTTACCTTCCCACCAAAGGGGTCCCTATTTTTCTACTTGCATTTTTACATGCTTTTGAACTGCTAGGTTGGCAGAAGTTTGGACAAGTAATGGGAGCTCACTCCATGATGTAGTGCTAGGGATTCGAACTGCCAAATTGCCAACCTTTCTGATCAACAAGCTCAGTGTCTTAGGCACTGAGCCAACACATCCTTTACTTAAAGATTAGTCAAAGTATTTTGTATCTACTTATGACCCTATTCCAAAGTTTGAATGGTTGTCCCTCCTCCACAGTCACATGAGGCTTCAGCCACCCTGAAGCCTCAAAGATGGTTTCAGCTAGGTCCCAACTGTCATCCCTGAAGCAAACCTGGCTGAGGCCATGTTGGAGGCTTCATGGATCCCACAAGACTGAAGAAGAAACAGGGAGGGGCAAAAATAGATTGCTGGGGTTATAATCAAAACAAAAAGCTTTCCTATAGGAACCAAGGACATTCCAACAGATGGCTGGGGAGAGGAGGAGTGGAGTAACCAGGGAACTGGCCAGCAACTCTATTGGACAATGTGACTGATGACTTGGGGGAAACAGAATTTTTTATTTATTTTTTCATTAAGTGAAAACCACGGGAACTTTCAGTCNAGATGGCTGGGGAGAGGAGGAGTGGAGTAACCAGGAAACTGGCCAGCAACTCTATTGGACAATGTGACTGATGACTTGGGGGAAACAGAATTTTTTATTTTTTCATTAAGTGAAAACCACGGGAACTTTCAGTCAGTTTTCACCAATTGTGCCAATATCAGGGGTGGGATTCTACCAGTTCAAACCTGTTCAGCCAAACCACTAGCTCTGACAATCAGCTGGCAGCAAACTGGTTCACTGGGGCGATCGTGTTGGTTTGCCCACCTGCCCCTGTGCTGTACTTACCTATATCCTCTCAGCTGATTCGCATGGCAGAGTGAATTGCTGGTCCTCAGCTGTGTTACTTGCCAGTAGTAACATAGCAGGTAAGTTTTTTTTTCTTGAAGATATTCAAACACATGCAGTGTGCATTTATATACATACGATTGTAACTTGCAATTGTGTTGTTGACTTCTCCATTGACTCTGCTCATTGGAAGGTTATGAGATATCATGTGACTAAGGGATGTGACAGTTCTAAATGTGAAGACTGGCCACAAATTTACTGTCAACTCATAAAGTATTCCTGACATGCTCTCAAGTTGCCATAAGAAAGAGGAGGGGAGATCTGATGGAGCAGTTCAGTTGCTATGATTGGAAGCAATTCCATGCATATCTTTCTCAAGATTGTGTCCCAGGTTACCAGTGCAAGCTAGAGAGGCATGTTTTCTATAGCCCGAGAAAGTGCTTTGTTGGAGAATGTGATTTATGACACACAGGGGGAAACAGGGTCATAGGTGGGGAGTAAATTATGCAGGGCAAAGCCAACTGCACTTAGGAAAAGTGCTAACATGTTGCTCCTAATAAACAATTGGATTTTTTTTTAAAAAAACTTGGCTTTGTGTAGTCTATTATCAAACCTCTAGCATATGCCTTCATTGTGTCCCATACATTTTGGATTGATACATACATACATCTTTTTTATTTTCTCCAAAGAAAAAAGGCAATTCTTTCTCCATCCGCTGTATAAAATCCTTCTACTTTAGAATAGTATTATTTAACGTTCATCTCGATCTTTTATTTTTTTTTGTCCTTTCCATTTAATTGTCACTGGATTGTGGTCTGCCCAAATACTTGTTTCGATATTTATTTCTTGAATATTAGACATTAGTTCTGTTGAAATCCAAATCATATCTATTCTGGACCATGTTAAATGTCTATTTGAGTAAAAAATGTATTGTTTGGTTTTAGCATTTCTTTCTCTCCATATATCTTTTAAGTTTATTT
>BHFT01056318.1:0-31188 GCA_004320025.1 Laticauda laticaudata
TAATAAGAATATTTCATTCATTCAGATCTAGGATGTCTTATTTCTGTGTTCCCTTTATTTTTTTGAGCAGTGTATTTATGATAAATTCACTATCCCAGGGTCATATGGTCACCATTGGGAACATTCCCACCTGGCTTCTAACAAGCAAAGTCAATGGGGAAAAGCCAGATTTTCTTAACAACACATAATTCTGAAATGATTTACTTAACAACTGTGGCAAAATAGGTCATAAAATGGGAGCAACTCACTTAAGAAATGTCTTACTTAGCAATGGAAATTTTGGGCTCAATTCTGGTCGTAAGTCAAGGACCATCTGGATTTTAAAACCTAATTACACTAGTCATCTGGAACCCATGATCCTGGTGATTGACCCGGATTGAATCTTACAAAGATACTTCTTGATTCTACTGCTTTGTTTTGCAGCATGTTACTTTTCCATTTCTTTTCATTTAAATATTTCAAAAGTAGTTATTTATTAAATGTTCCCAAAGAAGAAAACCCATCTCTATAAGGTTATGTTTTTCTCTCCTTTGTAATAGGTTACTCTATGCATTTCAGAACTATTTCATATGTTTGCGGAAGATGATCCAGAATATGGTGTACTTCGACGTGTTAAACCCTTCTCAGTTCAGTTCTCAACGTATGGGTTTCTGGATCCACTACACCAGAACATGTTCATTTAGGAACACAAAGTTGTTCCTGTTCCAGGCAACCCAAGAGATGCACCTATTGGCTTATTCCACAGGAAAATCCTACAACTTTATATATTCTCATGTGAAATGTTTCAGGCATCATTTTTAAGACCATTGTGTAAATTCATAATACAGATGCCAGAAAAAGTAATCTAATCAAACAGGAAGGAATAAAGCTAGTCTTTATTAATTGTGCAATCATCCATTATTTGTTCTGATAGCAAATATCAATAGCATTTTTCTCACAGATTATCATTGGGAACAAACAAAGGAGATGGCTGCTAATTATAAGCCCTGTTTTTAAGCAGCATTATATATCTGCTTGGAAAAAGAAAAAGTGGGAATAGAAAAACCTACAGTTCAATCTAGCAAAAGATTCACACACACTTGCAACTCTGTTTCTAGAAAACAAAGCTAGTAGGAGCTAAACATATTAGTACTTCTTTCTTCCCTATAAACTCAGGTTTCTACCAGGGTAAAACAAAAACTGGAGAGGAAGGAAAACCCAAAATAGATTGGAAATCTAGACACTAAATTATCCAGAAACCCATCTGCTGAGAACTGAATTTACAACTTCAGAAGTGTATAAAGAAGCAACCCCAATTTCTAATATTATGGCTCCATATCTTGCAAATTAACAGCTTTAACCAATTTCTTAGGCAACCAGAGGCCTCAGTTAAGACATCAAGGAATAAAAGGGTGGCATGTGGAAAGTGCAGAAAGGGAAAAGCTTGATTTACAAAAGCTACAAATTAAAGTCATTCAGCCTGTTTGTTTTCAAGGGAGATGGACTGGAAGGTGTGAGAAACGGAAGCAATGGGACAGACACTCTCCACCTCCTTCATTTTGAAAAAGTATTTTGGAAGCTCAGCTGATCCTCTCAAAAGCACTGCCTCAACTAATTAAATCAACAAGAAATAGAATGATGATAATTAATGCACTGTAATAACTGTAATAATAGCTGGTTTTAAAGTGGTTTTCCTAGCTATTGCCAAAAACATTTAACTTGCCAGTGCATTCACAGAGCATCAAATAATTAGTGAAAAATTAGGAATAGAAAGCAGAACTATTTGGCAAGCTTACTCACCATTTGGTTGCTTTACCAATAAATATCATTTTTTATAATTCATTTGGCTGCAAACAAAACTGGTAAGAGGGGCCAGGACCATCTCTTTTCATTGTCGTCAGCTGAATCCAGACTCGGTAAATATCATGCATAACTTACTCATCAAAGTATATAACTAGTCCTCATTTAACATCTACTCATTCAGCAACTGTTCAAAGTTATGATGGCATTGAATAAGGGGAATTTATAACAGGTTTCCATAATTGTAGCTGTCATAACATCCCCAAGGTGATTTCAGCGCTTAGTAACTAATCTCAATTATGTCACTGTATCCCTGAGGCACATGATTGCATGCTGCCCATTTGTGAGACCGGCAGCTGCATCAATTTGATAGCTAATCTTGGTTCATCTTGAAAAGTGACAATGGTCTGATTTGAACCTGGTTAGTATTGGGATGTGAGATCACAGAAAATCCTAGGGCTGGTGACAAGACAGAGAAATGAAGAACACATTCTAGTAAGCATTAATGACACACCACTTCTACACTACTACCAAGATAACTCATGACACTTTCATGAAGTCATCATGAGCTGAAATTAATAGGACACTTTAGTTAAAGCAGGAGTTCGCAAACTTTTCTGTAACCCGCGCCCCTCGAATGCTTCTGATATATTCTCACAACCCTTAAAAATAATTATATGCATATAATTATACATATACAACATAATTTTGAAACTTCTAAACCCAAGTTTTCACACTCCCTGGAATATCGTCTTGCACTCTCTCAGGGGAACCTCTGATTTAAAGAATAAAAATGCTCTGCTTTCATTTCCATTTGTTCTCTTTTATTCTCATTTATCATTGGCAAAATCTATCTTTTTCCTCTGATGGCTGCAACTGCCTTATCCAAATTGGAAGCGTGCATAATGTTAATTGTGGTACTTCTTTCAATGTTTCTGGATCACATTTCACAAAATAACTGGCTTTGTGTGCTTATGCCTTGGCAGCTATTTTCCATTAAGATAACAAGACCTGAAATTATTCAGACAATTAGATTCATTTACTCAGTATTACTTCCTCTAGCCTCATCAGTTCTCAACAAACGTTCTTCCAAAAATTATAAGATCTCGTGACAAACCAAAATCAGCTTACCTGACTGCAAAAATAAAAAATAAAATGCTGCAGTTTTAGAAGTGAGATTAGTGCACTTTTTTCATATAGAATGAATAATATTTCAAGATAATTTGGTTAAATAAGCAGGAAGATTGCTTGTATTTATTAACGTACAAAAATGTATACAGCCACCTAATTCACCTTCTGTGATTCCATAACTGTAACAAAATATGTATTATTTAACCCACATCAAGAAAATCAAGGAACTGAACCAAATGAGATTTCTATATAATTAATAATTGAAAACATACTTAGTTCACACCACTGCATTCAAAGTTTTGCACATTTGGACAACACTTGAATATTTTAGTTCCCAATTCATGGGATATTTGCTCACTATTCAATACAAGATGCAAACATAACTAAGATGGGGGAAAGATATCCTCATAAGATTTAAAACCAGTTGAATTTTGTCTAACAATCCAATTTGACATTTTTATGACAAGACATGTGCAGCATTTGCACCCAAAGATAAAGGTAAAGAAGGTTCCCCTCGCACAAAATAGCATAGCTTTTTAAGGGCACTATCAAAAGGTAAAACTAGTGTTAGGAATGTAAGTCAACTAACAGGTATTTGGGTTAGAAATACAAAAACCAGGATAGACATTTTAATACTGTCTCTTTAAGAGAATCCTAAAAGTGTAATTAGGTATGATTCCTCAAACGGCCCTAAAATGGAGCCAGAAACCTGGGTTGTTTAGTCTTAGTCTTAATCTCAGAAGAGAGTGTGAGTCGCTGTTTTCCTTCTGTCTGAGATTATTGCTGTTCCTCATAACTGACTGCTATTCCTGGATTTGATGTAAGTCTGATATTGAACTGTTTTTGATACTGGACTTTGTTATTGGATTATCCCTGGACTGAAAACTGACTGATTTAACCGTGAATGACTTTGGACTGCTTATTTTGAACTTTGCTTAAACCTTTATGGAAAGTAAAAACCTACATTTACTGTACAGTGTGTGTGTGCTGTGTGTGCATTATTCAACACTACTTTCAATACGTTTCCCTGTATGCGCTCATTCTCCTAATGGAGAATTACCTCAACAACTAGCATGCCTATGATGAAGTATCTTTCTTGCTTTGGAACCAAATGCACACCTCTAAGAAAAGTGTTTTAAGGTACTTTGATGTACTAAAATTTATCATAATATTCAAAGAAGAGGACTACAATTCTTGATTACCATCCCCAGAATCTGCTTCATAATAGAGCCACCATCTTTCAATATGACAACACTGCACTAATTTTGGAGTGGTGGAAATTTAACAATGAAACTTCCCTTGATAGATGTCTGATATGAACTCACTTTTCACATTATCTTCCCCATATTCCTAAACTTGCCATTTCTATCATGCTTGCTGCTGCTGCTGCTGCTGCTGCGTTGGCTTGTTGCTTTACCGCTCATTTTCCCCCAGTACTTAATACCTTTGATCTTATTCTCCCCACCACCACTTTGCTTCTTCTACTTTCTCCAGTCATGTCCTATAGCTCCCTGATGTATTCCACAAAGTACAATCACTGATGTGAAAATGTTTAATATTGAAGTATCAAAATTATTTCTTCACATACTGTTGCTGAGAGAGCTGAAAATATTTATGCTGAAAATCCATATATTGTGAGCTGTCCAGAGTTAATTTGGATTTGGGTGGTGCCTAAATTCAATTAAGTAAATAAAGCTAAACTCCATGCAGGATATGGACATTCTCCTCAAATTCATCACTGTTCTGACACAAAGGATTATTTAAGCCTCTGTACTGTATAGTCTCCATGCAAATCCTCATTCAGCAAAGTTCTGCTAAGGATTTTTGACATTTACTGCAAGCTAAATTTAGGTCTAAAATATATATTATACTTGGGGGGAAAGCCAAGCAGTAACTACTGAAACAAAAGACATACAGATCTGGAATATTTTCACTGGCTATATAGAACTCCTTCAATCAATACACCACTGTATTGTTTTTATTGTTCTATAAATCATTCATTTTCTGATTAATGTTTTGAAAGATGAAAATTCAGTTCTTTTCTAATTCCGTCTTAAAACTGATATAGACTACAGTCTGTCACATTCTTTTTCTGCATAGATTAACAGCCACTAATGCAGAAAGAATGTGTGCAGTAGCACAAAGTCTTACTAGCACAGTTTCTACAAGGAGGAGAAGGGAGGGGAGGGAGGAAATGGGGAGGGAGAGGGAATGGGAAGGAAGAATAGATTAAGGTAACTTACTGTGATTATTACATATAAGCACCAAACCATAGAGGCAAGATGAAATGCTACCAGTTGTCCAGATTCATTAAACTTGCTGTGCTTGATTTTGGAAAGATGAAGTCGACGGTTAATTTTCTAGGGAAAAAGAAGTAATCAATAAAAGCAGGAAAAAAACCCACAAACATTCCACCCCATTACCCAGGAAAAAGGCAAGGAAGCGGCATGAACAGAGCTTGACTGGTATGCATTACACCAGCTCAGGAAAATCAAGTAAATGACCTGGAGCGTCACACATTTTGACCTGGCTTATGATTCAGTATCTATTATTGCTGCTGATCATTCTCCTCCATGCAAAATGAAACAAGATTCCCCACTTATTCATCCCAGGCTTCCCAGAAACAGGGACAGAATCTTATGCAGGATTTTGGACAAGGAGGCAAAGACAGGTATGTTTATCATGGGTGACAGTGGCAACTCTCTTTCGCTTAGAAACAAGCAGAAGCTGCTGGATATTTTAGTATTGCCTCTAAGCTATAACCAAACATATCAGAAGATGCTTGGAGCAGTTTACAAAGGCCGTTGCCCCCCTTTAACCAAACAAGCTATCTTTGCTAGCAGCCCATGGACAGGATGGAGAAAACAGGACACTGCAAATACCAGCTATGATCAGAAATTCTCTCCCACCCACCATATGGAGTGATGGAGAGAGGAAAAGCTTTCCCATTCCCTCCAACAAGAAGGAGCAAGAGAAAACTGACTTTACCCCAGGCAAGGAAAATGAAAGGAAGGAGAAAAGGAAAAGATCCAAAGACCTGACAGGTTAAAAGGACAATTTATATAATTCAAGAAGGGGAAAATTCACATCTGTCCACCTCATGCTTCAATGCAAAATGAAAAACTGTAAAGTTACTTTACAATCTCAGTTGTAACACGGGATTAGAAATGTGGGGGAAGGGGGAGGATTGTGCCAATCGTTCATTCACCTTAGGTTTTCTATTGAGCACAAGGTAAGACTTACATCCAGTGCATATTCCTGTACCACAGCATGCAGAATGATTGCTATGAAGATGTAGAAGAGGATTGTAACCAAATCCTTCAGCCCGTAGTGATAAAGAACAATTTCACCATCTAAAGGAAAGGAAACAGGGAGTGGGGGGGGGGGGGGGNGGGGGGGGGGGAGAGAGATCAAAATAAAAAAAAATTAAGTTGAAAAACCATTTAAGAACCAAGTTTTCCAAGGCAGATACAAAGAAGCAGAACCAAAGAAGGAAAGAGTAAGTTTAACACCAGCAAGAGACAGTAATTAAACCTGTGAATATTAATCAATTTGGCTGCAAAGGGGCAACTATGAATGTACACAGATTTGTCTTATGCTCCCCCTGGTTCAAAATGAAAACTCATTTGATCATTCAAGTTACCCACAAGTATTTGTATGTACAGATAGTCCTCGACTTACAACTACTGCTTACTGACCACCCAAGGTTAAAATGGCACGGAAAAAAGTGATTTTCACACTTATGACTGTATGTTATAAGTTATGATCTATCTCTGTGTTCCTGTGATAAAAATCTGGACACTTGACAACTGGCATTTAATGATGAGGATTGCTATATCCCAGGGTCATGTGCTCAGCTTTTGTGACCTTCTGACAAGCAAAGTCAATGGGGAAGTCAGCTGCATGTAACAAATATGGCAAGAAAGGTCATCAAATGGGCAAAACTCACTTAAAATTGTCTTGCCTAGCAACAGCAGCATTGGGCTCAGTTGTGGTTGCAAATCTAGGATTACCTGTACAGATCAGCAGGCACATATCTTTTGTCAATCTCAGTACTCATTATCTGTGCTACATAGAAATTGTGACTCATTCTAGTCTGCACTGCTATTAAACACTGAACAGATGCATTCTAATCTCTTTACATTTTTTACAGAATTTACTACCTCTGGCCCTGTGTTAGCTCACTTTACAAGATTTCTAGAAGGAATGACTACAGTACTCATTATCTGTGGTATACAGATACTTCATTGCTTAGAAGCTACTACGTTGGGAACTAGGGGATATGTATTTCCAGCACATCTGGAAGGCTGATTATATTATACATAAGGAAAAAAAATTATTTGGAGGTTCCTTGGTTCTGTATGTTTGTGCATACCTATACATGTGAGCATGTAAATGTTGATGTTTGCGTATTAGATGCATGGTAAAGACACTTTACCCCACAATTAACTGAAAGCCAGTTTGTGGTTACAACCACGTAGGTTTCAAGTTGAGTGAAACCTGAGCATGCTGACTACCAGGCAGAAGTTTTCAATTCAATCAGGGGTGGGATGTTTTGCCCAGCTCTATAGAACCGGTAGCTCTGAAGAGCAGCAGACACAGAACTAGTTCTGTGCTTGCTGCTGTTTGGCCCACCCACCCACCTGGGCTCTTACCTGTCCTTTATTTCCTGCTATTTCAACTTCAGCTGCTTTGCGCGGCACAGCTGAGGTTGAAAAAGCAGGAAAAAAGAGGCTTTTTGAATGTTGCGCACCTGCATGCAGCAGTTTTCAGCTGTCCGGGTAGCACAGCCTAAGGTTAATTTACACGTGTGCATGCGCAAGCAAAACGTAATCACCGAACCGGTAATAATGGCAGTTGAATCCTACCCCTGAATTTAGTAGACTATATAATCTTACCTGCTGTCAACACACTGACATTATACTGAGGTAAGATGAACAAAAAGGCAGTCTTGGCTGTAACCTGTGAAGATAAAATATATTTCTGGGTTAGCTTGCTTCATTCCAGTATCATAGTGACGATTCTTCTCATCTATCAGTCAAGCAACATCCTTTCAGGGAAAACCAGATTCTCAAGTGGCCTCAAAGTTTTATATATACATAAACATACATGCATATATACACACATATGTAGTTCTTGATTTACAACCGTAAGGAGCTTGGAATTACAATTGTAAATCATGCTGGTCGTTAAGCAGGTCATCACTTAACTACTGGTAAGCCCAATTTTATGAACTTTTTTGCAGCGGTCATTAAGCAAACACCATGGTCAAACAGTGAACATATTACCTTTTTTTTTTTTTGGCCAGAAACCAGAAGTAAACACTGGTTTCTGGCAAGAAATGACAATAATTGTGGCATGTCATGGTCAATGGGATGCTGCAAACATAAGACATAATGTAGGCCAGTTGTGGAGTGTCCCAAATGCAATCATGTAACCATAGGGGGCAGCCATTGAATCTTTGAATTTAGGTCACAATTATATTTTGGAGGGTCATCATAACCGCCTGTAAGTCAAGGACTGCATGTAGAAGGAACAAAATATAATTTTAGCCTTCATGATTTTATGTTGACATCTGAAATAATATAGATTCCTTGAACTAGAGTTGGTAAAAAATGTTTTTATAACCTTGAGTTCTCTGTCCTCCACCATTCTAATCTTTAAAAATGCTTGAGGAATCATAACTGAACAGGAACTTACTCCTCAGTATGTAGTTTACTGCTCTATTCCAATAATTAACGAATCACATAAGACTGGCTCTGTCCTAGAAACTAGCTTTGGGCCTAGAACTATTTTCCGGTAATTCATTTTATACAAAACATTAGCTATATATGGAATATGATTTAGCTATAGGTGGAATACGTGTCTTTTTATATAAAAGTCTCTGAAATACAAGCATTTCAAACCTAGCATGATATACTGACAAATATTTGAAGAACTGAGCACTACATAGTCCCACTGATCTGATAATCTAGCAAAATGAGTTATCAGAAGTTTATCATCACTGTACATCATCTGAATTTAATAATTATTGTTGAAAACATGTGGTAAATTTTGAACACCAATTTATTAAAATTTTAATAGATTTTAAATTAGTTTCATTGTTATAGATGCATAAACATTATTGACTGGTAAGTTTGTAAACTGCTTATCTAATTTTATTTAATCATAGAAGCCCCTATATTAAATTAAATCTCTGAAATTGATTTAAACTGTTATATTTAATTATATTTCATGTATATACAAGAAGACATCCCATTTACTAGGGGTATCCTTTATTCTCCTGTAAAATTTAAACAAGCAAACATAATATTTATTGCAAGGGATTAGCTATCCTGGCAATATTAATCAAGTATTTCCATTACTATCTGAATGTCTGGAATGCAGTTCAACAGATAACTACAAGTTTCCAAATTCCTGATGGCTACACTTCATTAGTAAACATATCTCCAGGACACAAATACATTCTCCAGACTTCACCACCTGACCTCAATCTGGGAGATAACAACTGTTAGATAAATTATTATGCTTATAACCATACAGATTCAATGCAACAGATCAGAATGTAGCATTAAATGAAAGAAGAGACCTAGAAAGTTAAAATAGCATAGCATGTGAAGAGAATGCTGGCAAACTCTGTTTGAAGAAAGATAACTGGAGACTAGAAACCTGCAAATAAATGTCCCTGAAAAGAACTAATCACAAAACAAAACATTTGCTTTAGACAAATAGTACCAGTATTTAAGGGCCATCCGCAGACAAAAAATGCTTGCTTGCAAATGATAATTTTGCTGTGTGAAGTTTTGGAAGCTTATCCCTAAAAGATGGAATTACATTATGTAAATATAATTCTTTCTTCAAAGTTTCAAGAGCCTACCTTTTTACAAGGAGAGGGAGGAACAGGTTCAAAGCAGTTTTGAAACAAACCTGCACCTTTCCCCTTAAACTGAACAGGTCTCATCATCCTAGAAGCATTTATGTGCAGTTTAAGAAATTACATCTACTGGTGTTTTCCCAGTCTGGTTTAAGAAAAGCTGTAGCTCTCACTTCAGCCAAAGTTTGAGTAACTAAGCCCTGATTAAGCCCAACTCAAATCAGGCATTATTCTAAAGGGCGCAAACCAAATCATAAGGCCAGTATTATTTGTTTGTTTGTTTAAATTTGTTTGCCGACCATCTTGCTTGAAAACAATTCTGAGCAGCTTACAACATTAAAAGCAACAAAACTTATAATTAATTAATTACTAATAAAAATTACAATCCAGATGAAGTTGCAATTAACAAGATGGGAAGGGAAGGAGGAGGATGTAGGAGAGGGAGGAGATGGGATTTTCTTGTAATTCATCAAACATCTCCAGTGTAATACTCTACTGTTGGGTCCACAAGGCAACTGGCAGAGCCAGGCTTTCAGGCCCTTACGGTAGTCCTCAACTTTTGACTAATAACTTGGTGGCCACTGAAAGGATCTTGAAAAAGGTACTTACAATCCAGTTGTGAAGGTGGATTGTAAGGATGTCCCCCGTGGTCACATGATCACACTTTATGATTGATTTGCTGAAAACTGACATTTGCTCCTGTTTGGGGTAAAAATGTCCCATAGCAAACTATGTGTTCATTTTATGTCAATGGCATTCCCTTAACAACCATGGTGTTCACTTAATAATTGGAAAAAATATATATAAAATTGGATCTGATCAGAGTCTATGACAGTCCTAAATGTGACTACAATTCCATTAGCTTCAACTGAATTTAAACTGCCAAGGAAAACCCATAGACAAATTTGCACCCAAACCACTGGAGAAAATTCTACTGCCTCACCTGTATACTCCAGGTAGTTCAACACCCAGAACTTCCCTGCCAGCATCACCACTGCTCAAATTGCAGCAACTGAACTCTACATATCTGGAAGGTGTCCAGACAGAGGAAAGACTAATCTACATATTTGGATCATATATAGAAATGTGATAGAAGGTCAACATTTTCTGTAGAGCCTCAGCTTCCTATATTCGTTCAAGCTTCCTTTATTCAGGGAATAAAGCCAGTTTTGGAAGAACAAAACTGGTGACAGTACTGATAAGGAAATGTTGACTTCCACATGTTGAAAATTATGGAACAAATGGCACAACAGAAGAAAAATGCAAACATAAAAAACAGCTTTCAGCAGGAAAGAGATTTGTTTTATCTATTACCTAGTGGCTACTACAAGAAGAGGAAATGTATATTTTCTAAATATTAAACTAAACTCTCATAATTCTTTGATTGACCCTGCTGGATGGAGCAAATGAGATACTGCCACATTGTCTACCCAGGCTGAAAGTTTCACAGCTTTCATCAATTTGGGAAGGAAATGCAAGAAACTAGCCAGTTTAGATAGCCAGAAATGCTATTTTAAACCTAAGGAAGGATAAAAAAACATTACTTTAAGACACAGTTTTTGTACAAAGGATTTCACTCAAGGAATACTTAGTAGTTCCAGCTATCTACTAGAAAGAGAGAAAATCTGTGAGGAAGGCCATAGTTTCTCAGATATTGGTCTGAGAAGTCTAGGAATAAAGAAGGAATCAGAAGTAAAATCAGAATATAACTGGAAGGGACCTTGGAGGTCTAATTCAACCCCCTGCACAAACAGGAGACCCTACACCATTTCTGACCAATGGCAGTCCAATCTGTTCTTGAAAGTCTCAAGTGATGGTGCTTCCACAACTTCCGAAGGCAAGCTGTTCCACTGGTTGATTGTTCTGTCAGAAAGTTTCTCCTTAATTCCAGGTTAAATCTCTCCTTTAATTGACATCAATTGTTTCTTGTTTCTTCTCTCCTTTAATTTTCATCAATTGGCTCATATTTAAGTTCACTAGGACTCCAACGTCCCCCTCACAGTTACTGTTTTTGAACCAGGTTTCACCTAATCTGTACTTGTAGCTTAGGTTTTTCCTACCTAAGTGTAAAACCTTGCTTTTCTCCATATTAAATTTCATGTTGTTGTTCAAGTCTATCAAGATCTGAATTTGTCTTCTGGGATGATGGCTATTCCTGCCAGCTTAGTGTCATTTGCAAATTTGATGAATTCTCTGTCTTTTGAATGTATTCCCTCATCTAAGTCATTTATGCAGATACTGAAGAGTATTGGGCCTAAGATGGAGCCTTGTGGTTAGATATGGAACTTGGCACCTACATTTGATTTTACAGAGTAGTTTAAATATATTAGGAAATAGACTCAAACAATATGGGGGCAATGACACTATGACTGATGATTTGTGAGATTATGTTGATGTTTTGCACAGAACCCAAAGATCATACGAGATGTCAGTCACTTTGTGCTGGTTGTATGCACATCTCCATGTTTAATTTCTGCTGGGTTTGCATATTCTGTAGGAATCCCCATTCCCCAGCACAACAGAGTTCAATACATAAAATGGAATTTAGTGGTGCTATCAGCACTGCAATAAAATCCTAATCTTCTTTATATTTTAAATTCATTGAAACTTTTTTTCCTCGTCGCATTTGAATGCATTGAAACAGAAAAGCATGACTAACATTTATTGAAACCTCTTGGTCAAATTGCTTGAGTGTATTTTTCACTTCCAAAAGTCTTTCTCATGATAAGAGCCTTGAAACAGAGACCCACAGCTGCATCCAGTCAACTGTAAGATGCAGATACTTTGAAAAAGAAATGAAAAGAGGAAAACACAATCCATTAGCCCATCACAGTTATCAGGGCAGAAATTTCTCTTTGAAAACTACTCTGTACTTAAATATTTTCTACTATGTACTTTTTTGTGTATTTTTATTTTTTCAATGAACCGTTTTTAAAAAAATAGTAACATCACAAATGGAATAAAAAGCAGGCATTTCAAGGAGGACCAACATACTTCTGAGTTCTCCTAATATTGCTGGGCTATTCCACATCTTCTGAAATTCAGCCAACATTGAGGCACAAGGAAAATGTTGTGAGTAGAGTTGGACATTTGGGCTATACACAAAGTGAAAATTGTGCTTTGCTCTATGCTCTGATGAAACAGAGTGTGGCTGAGGAATTCAGCTGGACCATTTTTTGCTTATCATAGCCAAGCCAGAGTGGAAGATGGATCATTTGGACGAGGAGTTCTGAAATGTTTTGCTATATCATACTGCCATTTCATCTTAATGTATATAATTTCTCTAAAAGTCCAAAGACAAATGAACAATGAAAAGAATATGATAACATTTTGGGAAATTTGTACATCCTTATTCTACAACACTAATTTTGAAGCTGAAAGGCTGTCCCAGCTGCTTTGTTCAACCTCCCAGCTTATAGGCTCACTCGGTTACTTGCTGCATTCAAGGCCATGGCAACTCCTCAACTTTCTGCTGCCCTTTTGACAATGAGTGACTGGGACTTTTGGATAATGAATTTAGAAAAGTCTCGTGGAAAGTTGATCTTGTATATGGTAACCACAGCAAGATTACTATACGCAAAAGGATGGAAGAACAATGAAAAGCCCACAATGCATGAATCAATTGTGACAATGACAGAAATGGTAAAACTGACCTACAGGAAATCCTTATTTAGTGACCATTCAGTTATGATAGAACCCCACCACCACCCAAAGTTACTTACATCCTAGTAGTTCCAGACTTCCATGGAAGTTTATTCCTCCACTGACATTTGAACATATTTTGGGCATTGGCAACATCTTTATGGCTCATCTTTATGGCCTGTTGCAATATTCTGGGATCATGATTTATGGGGTTTTTTTTTTTTGCTGGTTTCTTGCAAAAATGCCCATAGGAATACATGGATTCACTTAATGACTGCCACATTCATTTAACAATCTCCATGTCCACTTAATACCTGCTACAAAAAAGTAATAAAATTGAATCCAGACATGTAAGTATCTTGATTTACAATTGTCAAGATTTAAGGACAGAAATTTCAGGCTCCATTGTAATTGTAAGTCAGGGCAAAAACAATAAGTACTTTTCTGAAAAACTGGAAACCTTTTATAGACTGTTTACTAAAAGAAGAATAAAAATGAAATGATGATTTAATGACAGAAAATGATTCGGATTAAATAAGGGGCTGAATGCTTCTAAAGAACAGTTAATAAGAAGGAACATGATGGGTTTTTGAAGATCTGTTAAAAAGTGACTTGGAAACAATTAAATTTCTTTAGTTATCTGTCTTTTTTCTATTTTAGCTTTTTCTTTGTACTTTTTTCTTTTTTTCTTTCTTTGTAAAAATGTATCTTACCTGTGTGGAAATTTTAATTTTAAAAAATTAAAAATTAAAAAAAATAATTTT
Source organism: Laticauda laticaudata (assembly GCA_004320025.1). Taxonomy (NCBI): domain Eukaryota; kingdom Metazoa; phylum Chordata; class Lepidosauria; order Squamata; family Elapidae; genus Laticauda; species Laticauda laticaudata. The sequence continues at coordinate 14,191 of BHFT01056318.1, forward strand.
AAATAAGATATGAGGAACTTATAGTCCAAATTATATCATCTTGTCCCACTCGGTCAGACAGGGAGAGTATGTTCTCGATCCCATTGATGAAAGATTTTGCCTGGAGGGATCTAGGAAAAGAGCTTTCTCTGCTGCTGCAGAACATCTTATTCCCAGAGATAAGGAGAATCCTCACTCTCTTGGCCTTCCTAGGCCTGACTCTGTCAACATATCAGTCAAAAACTGATATGCAACCCTGTGGTAGTTGGTGACATGAGGGTCACTCCTTTTCAATTTGTAATATTTTAACATTAACTTTGTTCTTAATACTGTTTTTATTTATGCCTTTATGCCACTTTTTATATTTTTATGGAAAATGGCTTGAGATTACTTGGATGTGACGGGCAATATATTAATAAATATGAATAAATTATTTTGTCACAGGATTGCAAGCAAGCTTACAATCCTTTGACAAAAACAGAGAAAGAAATTGAATGACTAGTTGTTGCCAAAACAAACCTAGTGTCAGCCTAATGAGGCAGACACAAAAAACTAACAGCTACTTTTTTTAGACTGATTTGATAATGGATCTTCCTTGAATCATCCTTCTCTCTGTGAAGGTCACCCTCTTTACTCTCTACATCCAACGAGACAAAGATGAGTGTGAGATTCTGACTGAAAGTAAGTTTGTGCCCCTCCCTAATCAGCTGAGATAGAATTAATATTTAATGGAAGATGCAGTCCAATGGTGGGATTCCATTTTTTTTCCTACCAGTTTTGTGGGCACGGGTTGGTTGATGTGGCAGGGGAAGGGATACTGTAAAATCTCCAGTTAAAGGTGGTATTTGCCGGTTCTCCGAACTACTCAAAATTTCCGCTACCGGTTCTCCAGAACTGGTCAGAACCTGCTGAATACCACCTCTGATGCAGTCAATAAGCTTCTTTCTGTGGGCAATCATTGTATATAAAGCATGGAAAGGATGCATAAGCCAGGGAGCTCTACACCTCATTATCATCCCCCTCATCCTATCAAACATCCAGAAGAAAAAACTCCCTAAGTAGTAGAAAGCAACAGAAGGCTCACCACTCATTCTAATACTGCTGCACTTGAATGGGAATAACTGAGACAGAGGTTATTTCTACTCATCTGAATTTAAATAGTGATATTTTAATAAATGAAACAGGAAAATAATCCATGAAATGAGCTCTTTTATTAACCTATATTTACTGTTCCTCATAATCACAACCATTTGCTCTGCACTTCTACTAACAATGAGCAAAATTCTTAAAGCTATCACAAAGGAACTCAACAAGGTTGTAAAAGTTCTTTCTATCTCTTCATTTGAGTCCAACAGACGCCCACAAAACTATTCCTTCAGCTCTGGAAATGTTCAATGAAACAGTGGAAAGCTGCATGGTATTAAGTCTGGACTGTATAGCCAGCTTTGCAATTGCTTCAACTCATGACAAATATTGTGACAAGCAATTCAATCACAACACATTGTTCAAAAGCACAGTCATCAATACCCACTGCAAGCTTCCCTTTCAGAAAAAAAATAGCAGCACAACCTTTTTTCACAGCAACCCTCTACCAACTGAAGCAATGCTAAAGAACATATCAAAGAATATATGCTAAAGAATATATGCTAAAGAACATATCAAAGCTTGTAGAACAGCACTTGATGATGATTTATAATGTTGGAGGCATTACTTTTCATTCACACCTTGTAGAAAGAGAGCGCTGATTTGGGAGGGAGGGAGGGAAGGGAAGGGATTGTATCTGATCAGAGAATTCCATTCCTTAAGTGGAATGAGTTAGAAATGTCCCAAAAAAATTTGAGGGAAATTTTATTTTCATTCGAATAATTGAAGTATTTTTCAATCAGTTGTTTGGAGTACCGTTAGCAGCCATTCATATTATTAACAGGTTGTTTTGATCCACACTCACACACAGTAATACTACTGGTAGCTGTAATACTGTATACTGCATTTTTCTGAAATATTTTATAACCTACAGTTGAAACGAGAATGTTGTAGAATATAAATCATCTTCAAAGAGCTGGTGTTAGAAAGTGAGATTCTGTGGAACTTCTATGCTCTTGAAACAAACAAAGCCTTTGTACAAGATAGCCTCTTTTCCTCATGCTTCTCAAATTCTTCTGCCTTTTCATCAAAACAAAAGATGTTTGATGTTTTCAAGAAAATCAAAGCCTCAACCAAAAAGTAGAGGTATGAGAAGATCCTTCAAATCATATACATTTTCTCTTTCCTTAAACTCTAAATTTCAGAGCAAAACATCTTAGTCCAAATTAAGGAATCATGTCTGAAACAGACTGGGGGGAAATTATTATTTTCAAATATGTGTTGACAAATATAAATTTATATTTATACTACATGTATACCTAATTCTGTTTATCTAAAACTAGAGTACAGATAGTCCCTGAGTTACAACTATCACATGTCATGACAGTCGAAAGTTAAGGCACCCATTTTGACACTATTCACAGTGGTTGTTAAGTGAACCCACTGTCCACAATCTAATGTTTCTTGCTGGAAAATAGAAATAAACATGGGTTGCCAGCAAAAACCACTGTAAATTGTGGTCAGGTAACTTTGGTTGCTGCAAATGACAATAAATGGTGACTGATTGCTGAGCGTTTGAAATGTAATCAAATGATCTCTGGGGGTGGGGTGGGTGCGGCTTCGAATTGGTGTTATAAATACCTTTTTGGGGTCCAAACGTCCCCTTTCTGGAACTTCCAACAGTCACTTAACAACTGGTTGTAAGTTGGGAACTACCTGTACTGTAAACGTTGCAGTATAAAGCCCCTGTCACACAGCACCAACGGATGGAAAGAGGATGTAAAACGGAGAGAAACACTTGCCATCCGTTGGTTAACGCGCATGCATCCGTTTCTTTACTCACTGCGTCCGTTTTCATACTCTCTATCCATCCAGCATCCGTCTACTGCAGATTTCATCCGTCAAAAACTTTTGAGCTGACACGTCCGTTTCTACATCGCTACGCATACGGGGAATATCCGTTAGATGTCTGTTGCATCCGCTTACACGTCCGCTATATCCCCTAGCATCCGACCTGCGCATCCGCGCCAACTTGCATCCGCTCCAGCAGAAAACAGACACAAGGACGGAAGCGAAATGGGTACGCGGAACGGACACGCAGCGTTGTAGCCACGGATGGAGAAAGGATGAAAGTGGATGCAGCTCGCATACAAAGCATTAAAACGGAAAAAACGTTCGCATAGGGGATATCCTCGGATATTTAGGATGTCTGCAGATGTCTAGAGGCATGCAAAGACACCTAGCGAAACCTATAATTCCAATAAAAAGAGGGAGGAAATCACCTGGATCTCACTTTCAGTCCAGCAGCCCTGCTGTTTGCAGACCTCTTTCAGCCTTCATCTTTACTTCTTGCTCTTCCAACAGCATCCAGTCATTCTCCACCATGGGATCGTACACAACTCCTTTTGGTAGCCACCATTCGTTTCTACAACAGTGCGAAGCCATCTACAGGCCTCTCACCTGCTTCTACGTGAAAGAAAAGGAGGCGTCCAAGAAGTTTGTCTGGGTCCGAAGATGGATCACGAGAAGAGCGAGTACGGATGGTTATAACAAGCTGATGCTGGAGCTGAGCGAATAAGACCCTCTTGCATTCCAGAACTTCATGAGGATTGCCGCCACCATGTTGACGAATCTGTGAGCGGCTGAGACCCAGGTGACCAAGCAGAGCACCAACTTCCGGCCCGCCTGGAACCTGGACTCAAGGTGCGCACTGACTCTGCAGCCACCTGGCCTCCGGACCACGGTACAGCAGGCATTGCAGTTACGCCTTGAGGGTGCTACACAACACCATCAGCATTGTGCGTCAGAGAAGTGGTGCAGGCCATCATCGAAGAATACCTTGGAGGAGCTTCCTCCCAAGTCCCCTCCACTTGAAGAAGGATGGAAGAAAGTGCAGAGGCAGGTGGTATCAGAAGGTAACTTCCCCACACGTTGGAGCCCACAGAGGGGCAAGCACATGGCCTGCAAAGCTCCAAGCCAAGTCAGGTCACTTATCACCAACTACAAGGGCTTCTTCAGCATCATCCTCTTCACCATGGTCGATTCTGACTACAATTTCATGTACATCGATGCCTTCAGGCAATGGTTCATCTTCAGATGCCCAGGTATACAACGCCAGTCACCTGCAAGGAGGGGCTTGGAACGGCAACCTCATTCATGGTTTCCCAGATCCAGACCCCCTCTGCCCAACGACACCACAAAGAATGCCCTACTTCATTCGTGGGGGATGACGCCTTCTCCCTCAGAAACCTTACCTCTGAAGCCCCTACACTTCCAGATGCCTCACCTGTGAAGAGAGGGGATCTTCAACATACAGGCTGCTCCAGGCAAGCGGGTGGTGGAGAACGCCTTTTGGCATTCCTGGCCACAGGTTCCAGGTACTTCTCACCACCAGAGCCATCACCCACCAGACCGTGCAGGAACAGGTGGAAGCTTGCTGCATCCTTCACAAATCTCATGTGGCACCCCGCTACCAGTGTTGCAGAACCAGGCTTGTGGGACCGGTCAACAGCATGGGGACATGGAGCCTGGTGAATGGAGGCAAGGGCGAAAGCCTATAGACACTGTGGATGTGCAAGGGCCCAACAGAGCTTCACGTTGAAGGGAAGAAGCAGTGCCAACCTCCTGAAACACTGGTGCAAACTCTCCAGCTGGAGCAGTGGAGTGGCAAGACCCAGAAGGTAGGGTGCTCAATGGATGCTTCTTGAGCTGTCTCATCACACTGATGAGATTGTGCCATGTATGTTTGCACGTGGGTCCCTACAATTGAAACAGGGCATTTAATAAAGAGTTGTGTTTATGGTTGAAAATGTTGTTGATGAATGATTAAAATTTTATTGATAAAAAGGGCCATAGTTGTGGCACCTGGGCAGGCGTTGGACACATACCAGTCCCCACTATGCTTGGCACTGGAGGTTTATCCATCCCCACAGCTACTACCCATCCCACAGTAATCCCTGCCCATCCACTGCTATCTACCTATCCCACAGCTATACCCATTCAACAGGTAATCCCGCCCATTCCCACAGGTACCCTGCCCATCCCACACTATTACCCATCCCACAGGTATTCCTGCCCATCCCTCTGCTATCCTTACCATCCCACAAGCATGCAAAGGCTTAAACCATTTGTAAAAGTTTCCACCAATACTTTATTGACTAAAAAGAACTGAAGCAAGTGTGTGAAGCAAAAGATAATCTTTATTAATAACAAACGGTAAAAGAAAATGACCCAAAAAGTAAAGTGTCCCAAGCAAAGATAAAGTCAACAGGTAGCAACCCAGTCTCTGGCAACTCTCTCAGTCACTCTGAGGCATAGCCCATAGTCTCAGGGTGAAGCGTCCAGTGCTGTTGGGAGGTGGCTGCTGCTGCGAAACTCATAGTTGCTTCTTGAGCGCCATTGGGGTTCCTGCCCCTGAGAGGACAAACAGGGGATGGTGTATGGAGGAAGCTCTCAGAGACCTGGCTCAGTCCTTGATGTTGAGAGCCCCTTCCTCCAGGACATGGGTGTCAGTCCCAAACCGATGACAGAGTTTCTGAGGCCGGGCTTGGCTGTGGCGGTGCGGAGAAGGAGGAGTGTAGTGGGATTGGTCTTGGTCTGCAGGTGTCGGGTGGATCGGTGGTGTCGGTGGCAACGGTAGGAATCAAGTGGCCACCGGTGGGCGTGCGATCTGAACCTGTGCCTGACTGGGAAGGGCTGCTGTGGCTGCTGGAACTCCTGTAGCCGTAGCCTTGGTTAGGTGAGGGCCTTGTGGAAAGCGTGGAAAGGGCTGTGACATTCACCGGGGTGGAATAGCAGACCTGGACTGGCGTCGGAGGCAGGTTCAGCTGGCCTGGAAGGGTTGTGCAGAAGACGGTGATCCTCTCCTTCTGATCACCTGGTACGTGATTCGACATGTCCATGAGGGTCCTGGTTCACGTAGTGAGGAAGGAGATTGCCGCTTTGAGGATGGTATGTCAGTGTGAACCAGCTGAGGAGAGGAGATCTACGCTGCTCCTGATTGGATGTCCCTGATCTCCAGCAGGACAGTGTGGCTCTCTCCTCCGTCTGCTCTCTGCCTGCTTTCTTGTGGAGGTGGAGCTGGGGTGGATTGTGGAGTTGATCTCTGGAAAGTGCCCTCTCCTTGCTCCCACTGCATCACGGGGTCCTCCACGCGGCTCCGCCACGGGGAGTTTGCAGCACTGTCGGGGGGTCTCCGTCGTGGGACTCTCCACAGGATACCTGCCTGGACACAGGAGCTGACTCTTGGCCAGAGAGGACTGGCTTCTCTGTGAGCTGCTTGAGAGACAAGGGTTCTCAGGAGGGGCTGCTCCTCTGTGGCGGATCTTTACCTCCCAAGAAGCTGCACTTGGCCATCACGTAGGTCTCCCGGTCCGTCAGCTTGACTGTGGCCCGGCCAGATTTCTTGAGGTGCAGCTTTCCCGTACCAGGTGTGCATGTGCTTCCACGACCCGAGGAGGACCTCCGAAGTGTAGGCCCAGCTTCTCTGCCTTCTCTCTCCAAGCAGCCTGCTTCCTTTGGTGTCCTCGATAGAGCCTGTGTCCCTTCCGCCATAGGTACTCGTTTCTCCCTCAGCCATTGCTGAGCACCTCATCCTCATGCTCACTCTTCGACTGGAGTATGTGCCTCCTCTCCCGTTTCACGCGTATGCCTCTTCCTCCCTCTGGCAGGGCCATCTGGACCCTCATCAGAGGGGCTTCGAGGTTCCAGGGGGCTGCTCCACCCACACCACCACCAGCAGCAGCAGCAAAACAACAAACAAGTAGCAGCAAAAGCAGGACCAGCAGCACCAGGAGCACCACAGGACCGGATGCAGCAAGCAAGCAGAGTAAGCACCAGCAGCACCAGCAGGACCAAGGAGCACCGGCAGGGACCAGGAGCACCAGCAGAACCAGCAGGACCAGGGAGGCAGCGCCAACAGGGTAAGCACCAGCAGAAGCACCAGCACCTAGGAGCAGCGCCAGCAGAAGCCCCAGCACCAGAAGAGTCAAGCCCAAGCAGCAGAAGCCCCAGCAGAAAGCCAGAGTCAGGCCAGGCGGGTGGGATGGTGGCCCTGTCCTTCTTGCCAGGGGCTGGCAGCAGATGGCCACAAGGCTTCCTTTCTTCGCCCATGGTTTGTTGGCTGGCTGGAGCTGTGTCTGGCAGCAGGTCTTTCCTCTGAATGGTGACCTGCTTGCGAGCTGCTTCCCTTTATATCCGCGGGGGGCTGACGCAATGCATCCTCCCGCATTGCCGGCAGTGAACACTTTATATCCGCTTAAGGCATCCGCTTAGGCATCCGTGATGCATCCACTCGGCATCTGCTCTGCATCCGTTTCCTCCGTTAGCACGTCCGCTTCGCTGTGCTGCCCCCAGAAGCCCTGCGGATGTGCCATCCGTTCCATCCGCTTCTATCCACTTAGGCTTCCGTGGAGCATCCGCTTAACATCCTCGCTAATCCTCCCCACCCGTCCTTCCTTTCTGGTTGTTGTCCACTCTGCTTATGCAAATTCGGGGCACTTTGAGAGAGATAACAACGGATGGAATATTTTCTCGTCCGCTGTGTCCTTTTTACATACGTTTTGCATCCGTCGGCCTTTGTGACAGGCCCTTAAAATAAAGAAATAACATTAAATCATAAAATGGTACAGTGTATCCAAAAAGTCCATTTGAGTTCAGTGGGATTAACTTGCATAGGGCATGGTCATTCATGGATAGGGTCAAAATGTTGAACCTTGCATGATTAATGAAATGTGGGAGCCAACCTCTGCTTCTTTCCCCCATTCTCTCCTTCCCCTCACAGAGTTCCAAAGGTTCATCTACACCCAGGTGGAATTGTATCAGCACGTTTTCTTCATATATACATAGAACACACATGCAATTGTGTACAGGCAGACACTGGATATAAACAGCATCTCCCAGATATTTGGCATGCACAATACTTCAACAAAGCAGAGTATGCTTACTGTTTAATGAAGAATATTAACCAATTAATCATTCCCCAAATCGTAGATTTTTTTTGATAGACACAGGTACAAAAGGAAAAATAGCTTGAACAAAATACCATTTAATAGCCCAGACTGACAGACCACTGCTAACAATCATCAAACAATAATAAAAGACAGACATTGAAGAAGAGAGTTTTCCCATAGTAGGGTCCAGTTTACTTAGTAAAGACCTATTAGAGAAACTGATGCTAGGGAAAATTTAAATTGTTTTTGGAAACCAAATGGAGAGATTCAAAGTAACAATGCACCGAGTGAACAGAGAGTTAATTCTTAGTAGGATCCTCAGAATTATAATTTGATATACTTGGCATAACAAAGTGATTAAAAGATTGCATTGGGCTGATCTCCTTTGATAACTGTTTCTCCAAAAGATCAAAATTCACTCTTCTGCCATTATAACCAATGGTATCAAAATTAATCGCTCAAACATATGACAGTTTCTTTCCTGAACCAGAAGCAGAAATAGAAATTTTGCAGGCTCTACCACCTCATGTATGGAATGAAGGCTTGGGCTTAATGAATCATAAGATAAAGAGTTGTCCTTGGCTATACAAAATAAATTTTATTCACGTGTTCCTTTAGTAGATGTATTGACTGTCTTTATCTCAAGGGTCAAAGCACAATAGTTATTCAAAAGAAAAACAAACAGGACACTATCCCCAGAGGAGGACAGAGTTTGTTCTATGAAGAGAACGTGGGAAGGGTCCGGAGATTAAGCAACATTTGGATCAATCTCAGAAGTGATCAAAATCCCATAAGCTTGAAGGACAGAAAAAAAACAAACCCTTGATATCCAGAATTAAGAAGTTATGTTCAAAATAAAGAATATTTTGCTGCTATAAAGCTATACAAATGAAGAAGCAAGACAATAATCTATAAAGATCCAGTACAATGAAGGCAGCCTCAGGGATTCCTGAGTACTCAGTTTATTTCGTTTTGATTGCTAGAACAATACAAAAGCCACAAAAATAAATACTGACAGGAAAAATATACATTGTCATGAGATTTTCTCCGAACAATGCTTTGATAAGGTGATCATTCTTGGAATTGGGAAAGCTTCCAAATTATGCAATTTTTCCAGTGAGGGCTATATATCAATCATGTTATCAGTAGTCAGCTGGTGACCACACAGTCAAATAAACATTTGCATAGATCATAGACCATTTAATGTAATCAATAATGGGAAACAAAAGTCTTATTAAATTAATAAAATCAACTGAGAAAATGAAACACTTATGATTTGAACTTTCTACAATAATTTTGTATATTATTCCGTAAGGACATACATAATGTATGCATTTTTTTTAAATGAAAGAAGTACATTATAAAATGAAAAAGGCCAAAAATGTATGAATATAGTCCTTGACTTATGACCACAACTGAACTCAAAATTTCTGTTGTTAAGTGAAACATATGTTAAGAGAATTTGCCCCCATTTTACAACCTTTCTTGCCATAGCTGTTAAACAAATCACACTAGTTGTTAAATTAGTCAAACATTAAGTGAATCCTATTTCCCCATTGACTTTGCTTATCAGAAGTTCAGGACTGCCTGTATTTCAGCTTGGCAACTGACTCATATTTATGACAGTTGCAGTATCATGTGGTAATCCTTTGCAACTTTCTGACAAGCAAAGCCAATGGGGAAGCCAGATTCACTTAACTGAGTTACTAATTTAACAACTGCAGTGATTCACTTAACAACTGTGGAAAGAAAGTTCATAAAATGGGGCAAAACTCACTTAACAAATGTCTCACTTAACAACAAAAATTTTGGACTCAATTGTGGTCGTACGTTGAAGATTACTTGAAGTGTATAGAGCTGGGAAAGGAAAGGACGATTAGCAAAGACAAAAGGTTTAAAGAAATAAAGTAAACTACATTGATATGAATTACTCTTATGTTTCCCTTTCCCTTTTTTTAAACCTCCTGTTTTTCTTTGGCCTAGCATTTGTTTTACATTTTTATGTGCTTTTTATGACATTGATTCTTTGAAAAGATGACAGGGATGTATGCATTACAAGCTGTTAGTGCACAGGTCTCAATTTAGCAGATGTTGTATATATTGTAACAGGCAAAGTCAATTGTAACTAAAATAGTCTGAATGGTTTACATCATTTTTATCAATTTACACTATTGGATTTAGCAACACAAATTGATGGAAATGACACAGTGCATATTTAACAAACAAACGTACACTGTACCATTTCTATTAATTTGTGTTGCCATAGAAATTATGTCAAATTGACAGAAATATCAGAAATCTAAATTTAACAGACACTTGGGAGTAATGTATATAAATAACATTAATGGTTTGTTGAACTGAGGATTTGTTTATATATGTAGAATTAATTCTGTTTCCATAACGTACGTAATCTGTATGACTCAAAATTTCTAGACATTGACAATATTTTTGTGATTTCAAATACAGTAAATGAAAATAATAGAGAAGTTTGATAAGGTAGAACCAGTATCTGGAGAAGCCTTGAGTTTTCATTTATTTATGGTGCAATTTTGAAGAAGGGAAGTATAAGTAATATTTATCTTTTATGCAACTTTTTGTATTTAAAGTATTTTGCAAGATTTGTTTCCTCATACAGAAGTGTCAAGCAGGACAACGTTCACCCACTGCAGAATTGAGAAGCTTGAAATGAGATGTACTTTCATTTCTCTATGAAATCTCTCATGTTGGGGGGGGGGGCTCATTTTAAGCTAAGTGTTAGTAATTTATGTGGGAGAAAGAAAAGAAAAGCACCCTAGTATTTTCTGGAGGCTCACCCACCTGACTTTCTGGCAAGTTTAAATGAAGGTAATCTTTCAAGCTCAACAAACTACTAATTTTTGCTTACGTAGTTACCAGATCAACAGCATCTTTCATTGACTGCTTATGTGATTTATCACCATACGTTTCTCATAAGGAAACTGATTTACCTCCTTTTAGTACAAGTAGAAGCAAACAAGACAAAACGAATCAATATCCTCGAGTTCAAAAGGAGAAAGGGTCCTTTGGAATACTTAATGCTTGCTTTTTAAAAAAAAAAACCAGTTCACATAGTTTTCTGCACAGGATTTCAGAATGAATATCTTTGCTAGCTCAGTCTTCTCACAAATTAAAAGGATCCTGTTCTTCCCTCCCCTTTCAAGCCATTAATGTTCCTGCCCACTGGTAATGGCTTGTTAATTCAAGGGAATGGAACTGAAGAGGAGAGGAAGGGGAGAGAGAGAAAGAGAAAGAGGAGTAGAGAAATTTCTCCAAGTTGCAAGCTTAAAGTCATATGTCTCTCCCCCTCCCTTCTCACCTCAGTTTGCTTTGAAACGTGGCACTGAGCTGCAAGGGATGGGGGGGGGACAGGCAGGAGGAGCAGGCATGTATGTTAACTGTCAAGTCCTCAATCACAGACTCCACTGAAGGACAGCAGAGGGACTGCTGGCAGGAGCAGTCAGTCTCCAGCCAGGATAGTCTGACTGAAGGACACAGGCTTGTGTCGCAACAGCCAGACCCCCTCCCTTGCCTGGAAAGCAGTGGGACAGCAAGCTGGGAAGCCAAAGGCGGAGCTCAGCATTCCTGGCATTTCTGTGCAAAGTGGCGGCACTGCAAGGCAAAAGAGAGCGAGCGCTTGGAAGGAACCCCAATGAAGCAGAGGAGGGGAGAGAAAGCCTTCATTCACAACTCTCCAAATCTGGTGCAGAGACGGAATTTTGGGATGGTCTGAAGTTCAAAAAAGGAACTTTTCCAACTGTAGCCCCAAAAGGCGGACCTGCACTAGAACCAGACAAGAGTAGAGTTCAAAAATAAGGCTGGGGGAAATGTGCCTTTGATTTACAAAGGAATGGCTGGAATGGGGGGAAAGAAAAAACAGAAAGCAAAAGGAAGAGGAGATGGAAATGATTTGGGAAGTAAAGCAAGTTGGCCTTTCTTAAAGCCAAGCCTGTATCTACAGTAGTATTGGCCTTCTTCCCCCATGAAAAGAGTTTGCTATGGGCAACAGTGGAACAAAATAAGCAATGAAAAGGAGGGGAAAAAAGCAAGACTAGGGTCACACTGCATCTAAGGTACAAGGGCACAACCTGAGTTCCAGAAAGCCTTAGGTGCAAGTAACAGAAGGGGGAAAAATATGAAATCTGTTACATATGTATAATCACAGTACTTGTCTTTAAAATGGAAATAAATCGAAATGAACATGAGATCTAGGCATTTCCAGGCTTCATCCACGATGTTTGCTCTCTTCCCAAAGTCAGTTTGACTCTCATTTCACAAAATGAGTACCTCATGCTAAATTACAGTATAGGTTGAATTGGGTTTTGGCTAAGCAAGTTGTGTGAACCCAGCAAACTGTGAGGTTTTTTGCGGAATCAATATAAAAAAACCCACAGCTCAGTTTAATCCGTAAATCCAGAGGTCTCCAAACTTGGCAACTTTAAGACTGGTGAACTTCAACTCCCAGAATTCCTCAGCCAGCCTAGCTGACTGAGGAATTTTGGGAGTTGAACTCCACAAGTCTTAAAGTTGCCAAATTTGGGGACCCCTGTGTTAGTCCTTTCTATAGAAGGCCACCTGGGTCAATATAGATCGAGAGAATGCTGTCTGCTGCTTTCCAAACAACATAAATTTGAGAGATTAAAATTATTCTGCCAGAGATTTTCTACTTGTGCAATCAGAGTATGGGAAGAAATAAGGTTAGTATATAGCCAGGGATTTTCACTGCAACTTTACCAGCCTGCATTTGAAGAAAAAAAGACCTTTTCCCAGAGCATCTGCCACTTTCTGGGTCAGTGCCTCCATCATTTTTTTAACAAGCAAAAGGCAATCATCCAGATGCCCTAATCCCATGAATCAAAAAGTAAATAGACACCCACCCACCCAAGGCAACTTCGTTCCATGCAATGAACCAGAAAATGCTGGGAGTCATAGCAGAACTTGGAAGGCATCAGGTATGGGAAGGAGATCAAGTATTAACATGCATACCTATGGAATCAGTGCCAGTATTGCAACAATGATCAGCATTCAAAGCAAATACAACTTGGATTTCCAAATGCTCCCAGCCAACCCAGAAAGGAGCCAGCTCCAACTTCCACAATATGCATGCATCCAAGACATCTATCTCCTAGCCACAACTGAGTTGATTACATGTGGAGAGCTGACAGTGTAGAGAGTTGATAAGTGTCTGACTTCAGACCGCACTTCAAGGGCATAGACAGGTCAATCTAAAACTGCAAAAAAATTATGGCCTTCAACTCTTAACCTTTTTTTCTGAGTTGCTGACATGTATTAAAACATTTCTACCTCTGTACATCATACACTCACACTTTTGCTCTCTCCCCCTCTATTTGTCTATTTAGAGAGTCTATACAGTCTCTATATATTGTTGGTAAAGTGATCATTCTAACCATTTCAAGAAGAGATTGGCATAATTGGGAAATATTTTAACCAAATCGGAAAAATCAAAGTTCATGTTTCATGGAATGAACCATTCAATACTGTCTCTGACATAACCAAATATAAGCTGATAATATTATAGGATGTTGGATTTGGATGGAGGTGGGTTCTTTTTCCAAACTTTAAGGCCACAGAAGTTGTTCATACATATCTGTCTATCTGTCTGTCTCCCAAAATTCCTGATCAAGAGGCAGTCACTCTCTGTAAATCTATCCTATTTCATAAGGTTCCTGTGTGAAAAGCTAGGAAGACAGAATGTAGTATAGACCAATTTAACCCCCTTAAAATAAGGCAGGATAAAAAAAATTAAATATATATACGAAAATAAAAGTAATGTCTTTCCCTGCCAAAAGAGAAAAATCTAAATAAATTGTCCTTAATTGCATCAAAGAGAGTTCATGAACACATATCAGTGGTTCAGCAACTCTTTATCTTAAAAAAAAAAATCTTTTACTTTCACGCTTTGAGGACAGAGTATTGAAATAAATCTTTTCATCCATATCAGTCCTAATCTTGCTTCCATGTCCTCCTGCCAAATCAATTATGGTAGGTATATTGATGTAAGGGACAGAACTGTTTAACTAGTAAATTCTACAGCTGTGTAATACTTTTTCCCATGACTGCAAAGATTTAAATAGGTTTTTAAAAATCAATAGTTCAAATAAGCTATGCATAATTTTTCATTTCATTCACTAATAATTTTATATATGAATTTTATTTGAAATCTTGTTTTATATGAAATGTTCACATATAATATTGCAGTTAAATAAACATAAAAGACTCAATTAAAGATTGCAAGGCATAAAATCTAAAAGGATGTTCCTTAGTCCTTGTTGGTATTATACAACAGCACATGGTAGAATGCAATTCCTTAAGATTGCAGGATACGATTGCTATGGAGCTGATAAAATCTAAGTCAATTTCTGCTGCATTACTGATCTAAAGATCATTTCCAAATATTACATTACTAAAGAACATTGTCAGAATTATCTGGATTCCAGAGAATATTGAGTGGGACTGATCCAAGTACATTAGACCAGTGGTCGCCAACCAGTGGGCCGGGGACCACTGGTGGTCTGCAAGAAAATTTTGGTGGTCTGCAGAGAAATGTTCCCCCCAAAGCAATTAATCCAGGCTGCACGGGAACACAAGGCTGTGCTCCCCACATGGCCCGCGGGAACACAAGGCCTGCGTCGGTTACATTGCGAATAACACAAAGTAGTGAGGAGAGGGGGGAAAGAGCAGGAAGGGAACTTGCCCCATGCAACCCATGCACCTGGCCTGGCCACTGGACTGCTTTTTTCCGCTTCTTTCTTCTTCTGCTTTTGGCTTCACACAAGGAAAGCAGCAAAAGTCTTTCTTTCTCTTCCCCAAACTCTGCTGGAAATGAGTCTTTGGGACCTTACAAGGCATCCTGTTCCAAGAGGCTGTGCCATTTCTGGTGGAGTTTGGGGGAGTGAAAGATAGATTTCTGCTGCTTCTGCTGCTTTCCTTTCATGAAGCCAAAAGTCTCTCTCTCTCCCCCACCCCTGAGAACGGAGCTGGAGACGGTATCATGCAATCCCAAATAAAGAATGATCAATTGGTAAGAAAACAGGGTGGGGAATTTTTCTGCAGACTTTTTTGGGGATTTTCCCAGGGTCTCTGGTTCGCGGGATTTAAAATTATGAGTTTGGTGGTCTCTGAGGTCCAAAGGTTGGAACCCCTGCATTAGATAGCAATAAAATAACAAGATCAGATAACTGAACTCAGCCATAATAATCTTGATAATGTAAGTCTGTTGGCATCTCTGTGCTCATAATAAATATAAATTATGACACATAGAAGAACAAAGGTTCTAAAAGCACGCACCAGCCACACTTGCTTGCTACTAGTGATCACTTATAAACAATGTTCTTAGAATCATCCAGGGATGCCCAAATAGAAAAATTAATGGAAGACAAGGATAATAATAATGTTGATGGATGCAGATCTCCTGCTCAGATCCAGAGGACATCAGTTAAAATAAATCCATATAATAGATATGTTCAGATTGAGGCAGGGAAGATTGAAGTAACATACCATGAAGATTAAGTGCAGTAGGAAAATGAGCAAAGGAAACCTACCATGTTTCTCCAAAAAGAAGACTGGGTCTTATTTTCTTTTGACCCCCCCCCCCCCAAAAGGGTTNTATTTTCTTTTGACCCCCCCCCCCCCAAAAGGGTTAGGCCTTTTTTTTGGAAGGTTCTAATTATTGACTCACCTCGCGGTGGTGGCATAAACAGCCCCACCCAGCAGGAGCCCGCTGCTGGTCCATTTCTTCTATCAGAGCTGTTATCAGCCGCAGATGCCTTCCAGGAGTGATGGGTGCAAATGGTGGCAAGTGGCCACAGAAGAAGGCGAGGCAGGTGTCGGGGTGTGCGAGGCCTGGTAAGAAGGGCAGCTCCACCCCCTCATCCCCACCCACCTAGCTTATTTTTTACTGTGTCCCTCATCCCATCCCCTGCACCCTGGGGTGGGTGGGGTCTTAATTAGGGCTAATTTTGTGGGTGGTGCTTAATTTGATCACATGTGCTCAAAAATGTGATGGGGCTTCTTTTCAAGGTGGCTCGTCTTTGTGGAGAAACACGGTAGTCAAAATATAATGTTGATAATTCAAGGAGATGCTTGTAAAAGAATATTGAAAAAGAGTGACAAGTTGGGAACAAATGTATATTTCTTAATGGAGAGTCATGCCTAGCTCAAAAAAGCTACTATTATAGAAAAGGGTGGAAATCAAAAAAATCCATATCTTCCAGGTAGATTTCCATTTTTTTTTATCAATCCTCCCTTAATTTTAAGGTTGTACAATTATCACACATTACTCATTTACAGAAGTCAAAAGGGAAAAATGCAAAAAATGGATGAATAAAATTTAGTATGACATTGCATTTTCTATCTTTCTCAACCTAAATCTGCCTTTCTCAACTTCAGCAAGATGTTTGTACTTCAACTTCAGTGGTAGGATTCATTTTTTTTTTTACAACCTGTTCTGTGGGTGTGGCTTGGTGGGTGCGGCTTGATGGGTGTGGCAGGGAAGGATACTGTAAAATCTCCAGTCAGAAGTGGTATATGCTTAAAAACTACTTAAAATTTCCGCTACTGGTTCTCCAGAACTGGTCAGAACCTGCTGAATACCACCTCTGTTCAACTCCCAGAATTCCCCAGCCAGCCAGCAAGATGAGACGAGACAAGACTGGACTAAATGAAAATACACCAAAAATGGAATGTAGTTAATCCAGACCTCTGCTATAGCATGAGTCCCTCTTCTACACATTGCTAGAGAACAGAATTAAAATAAATGAATAAAGGAGGTGGCAGAAAGTCTTAATACTTTCTGTCCCACCCTGTCATAGTATTGCACATAAAGTATGAACAGAATGTATATGAATATATACAGTAAAATATTCTCAGAGAGAACTCTGAGAAGCACAGAGCCAAAGAAACAAGCCTGAAGATGATGAATGAGACTTCATCGAAATGTCGCCTAGATACT
>BHFT01056320.1:0-14405 GCA_004320025.1 Laticauda laticaudata
CTACATCCTCCCCACATCCATTCCTTTCCGTTCTTTTCTGTTCTATTTATGCAAGTTTGGGGCACTTTTCAGAGTGGATAACAACGGATTGAGCCATCCCCAAAATTTTGCTCGTCCGCTGTGTCCTTTTTGCATATGTTTTGCATCCGTCAGCCAATGTGACCTAGTCTTAAGGCAGGACTTCAACTCATGGCCTCCCATGTTCTAGTGCCTTAACTACTGGACCCAACTGTCTCTTTTTCTTCTATCTAATGTTCCCTGATATTATTCTGGTAGCCCTAGGGGAGCTCACCATTACTCTCCCAGCCCCCAGATTAGGCACTTTCTGAGCAAGGACTCCACATTTTCCAAATAGTAACCTTTAACCTGATTAGTGTGTCTACATGCTGTCAGAACCACTGGTAAGCAAATCTTAACGGATTAGTAGGTTGAGTGTTTGGAAATGGAAGGGTTCTGACATTTAAAAAAAGAACACAGATTTCAGAATGGTTTTAATAACCCTATTCGCCTCTCTACTCCCATTAACTGAAAAGTCTAACTTTTAGTGGTGGGAAAAAAAATCTAGGCATTACATACCAATCAGAGAACAATACAAACTATTACTGACTTCTTAAACAAGCAATCTGTTTAATAAAGGATAATCACACAGAAGCTATAACACAATCTTTATATGATTATATGAAGTTTCTGTTTGTTTTAATCAAAAACTAAGGGAAACAGATTTTAAGCATTCTTTTAAAAAAAAAAAACCACATACAACACACACAAACAACATGATGTGCTTATTAAAGCAGGTGCAGCTTGCTTAAAAGGACCAATTAAAGAATAACACATTTTGTGTAAATTAAGGTTATGTTTAATAACAACCTTGTCTATAAATTATCTATTTCTGTGCACAATGACGCTGTACTTCTTCCATACATAAGTAATTCACAAACCTCAGATCTGGCATAATGGAGTATTTTTCATGCCAGTAGAATTTCATTTTCATATACTTCTATGCCAGACAGTTCTTTCTCATTATATCCAGAAGGTGGCCAATCTTAATTTTCAGCTGATTAGCATATTAGGATGCTTCAATTGCTTACTTAATAATATACTTGGTTGCAAAATATTTGGATGAGTTAGAAATTGCTTGCAGATTTTTGACAGGAAGGAAATACAACATGACTCATGGACAGCTTTTAATCAGCTTAAAATTAGAAACATGCACACGTTTCATGCAAAAGATACAACAAATTGTGTTTCTGCTTTGAAGAAGGTACCAAGTGTATTGGTGTTCAGAAGCCACACTTCTTCTGAATCGTTACAGGTACATGAACAAATATGGTTTCCACCAACTTCATTTCCTAAAAGCTGTAGAGTTAACTCTTGCCAAACAGGATATTTGTAATCCAATTTGTAATCCAATGTAATCCAAATTGTAATCCAATTTGATTCAGGACAAGCTATATCTATATGAATAAACCATAGTTAGGCTGGATTTGGTTGATCTTCAGTTTACAAAATACACCACATCTTTAAGCAAACCACATCTTGCAGCTCTCCACAATACCTCTTTAAATCAAATATATATCTTCCTGACCCTGCTTAGCTACCATGCAAGACCTACAAGAGTTTAGCTTCTTGAAGTAGCAGTGGACAGATAGAGGAAGACCAGTGGTGGGACTCAAAAAGTTTTACTTCTGGTTCTGTGGGCGTGGTTTGGTGGGTATGGTGTGGTTTGGTGGGTGTTGCTTGGTGGGTGTGGCAGGAGAAGAATACTGCAAAATCCCATTCCTTCCCCACCCCACTAACCTGCTTTCCAGCTCCGTTCTCCTGTGCGGGGCAACAAAAGAAGACCCAGCCAATCAGCTGGGACTCCAGAGGCAGAGAATAGATGGGGGGCAAGGCCAGTCAGAGATGGTATTTGCCAGCTCTCTGAACTATTCAAAATTTCCACTACTGGTTCTTCAGAACAGATCAGAACCTGCTGAATATCACCTCTGTACCAGACTGAATCTAGAGCTATCTTGACCATGTCAGCTCTGACTAAAGATTCAGTAAAATCTAATATGTCAGAATTGCATGATAGCATTATTTTTGTGTTGAATTTATATTTACGACAAAGAAATAAAGGGAGATTAGTATACATCTAATTGAAACTATTTAGCTCTCATCAGCTAACCATACCCTTCTGGGATTCAAACCTGGGCTACTTGCATTTTAGGTAGATGTATTAACCTGTAAGCCATGGGCTCTCCTTGCTTTGTTGGCTACACCAGGGGAGAGATTAAGTGTTTTTTCTAGTGAGACCAGTCTATCAGGGCAACCTGGTTACCCAAATATGGGATAGAGCATATTGCTTCTGCTTTCACCTTTCAGCCCTAATCCAGGAGCCTTCGCAGGCAGTCGCTTTCGCGACAAACTATTTTTGTGTTGGGGCTGAAAGGCAATAGCAGATGCAATATGTTCCATCCCGTATTTGGGTAGGCCAGGTTGTCCTGATAGGCTGGTCTCACTGGAAAAAAACACATGATAGCATTTGATTGCTCACCCCGCCATACTGTGAGAGCTTTAATTTTGCAGTTGTTAGCAACTTATCCTAGGCTGAAATAGCTTCTGCCTTCCAAACAAGGGGAATCTGGAAATCAACAATTGTTGCTATAAAAAACCAACTGAAGAAAGAAGTTCAACCTTAAAGTACTGCCTGTGACTTATTCACTTCATCTGAGTTTTAAAAAAACTTGATACAACTCAAGTTATGACAGATTGAGGGATAGAAGGAAGAGTCTAATGATGGGCGAAATACTTTTGCAGCCAAAACTGCCCCATTCCTATGGCTGAATTATGTTGACAAATGTTTTTTCTCCATCTTTTGGGGAGAACAGTACTCGTTTTGCTTCTTCTGTGTTGCACAAAAATCAGCAGGAAAACCCCATTCAGCAGTGGCTTGGAATAGATGAAATAGAGGGAAACAGAGAAGGTGAACAGAAGCAGGAAATTTCACTCTGGTGTAGTCTGTCTTGTCAAGTATGGATGCATAGTATTTTAATTTAACAGTGAAGAAAATTTATTACCTTGGGTCAGAGATGGTGAGATTTCGAAGTATACTTATTCCCAAAATAAATCAAGGACAAAATTGGAACACTTTCGACCACATGAATCCTTATTTATGAAATATAGCAGAGTGGGAGACTATGATTTCAAGAAGTAAGGATTTTCTTGACTGGAAAGCTAAAACAAAGCATAATTCAGAAACACTAAGAAAGATTGAAGAGAAGAAAGAAGCTTTTATAAAGTCTAGAGAAACTTAAAAAGAGCAGAGGAAGTACCTAGAGGACAAGTGGCTTTTTTTTTTTTTTACAAAAAGCATCAATATAAACAGAAATGGCTGCTAGTTTCTGAACTTTAAACAAATCTACCTTAATAATAGAATGTGAAGGACAGAGTACAAGTAATTCTCAACTTACAACAGTTCATTTAGTGACCGTTCAAAGTTACAACTGCAATGAAAACAGTGACTTGTGACTGTTTTGCACTCTTACAACTGTTGCAGCATTCCCATGGTCATGTGATCAAAATTCAGACACTTGGCAACTGACTTGTATTTATGATGGTTGCTGTGTCCCAGGGGTCACGTAATCACCTTTGGCGACCTTCTGACAAGTCAATAGGGAAGCCAGATTCACTTAACAACCGTATGACTAACTTAACAACTGCAATGATTCACTTAACAACTATGGCAAGAAAAGTCATAAAATGGGACAAATTCAGTTAAATGTTTCACACCAACATAAATTTTGGGCTCAATTGTGGCTGTAACTGGAGAACTACCTGAATTCATTAGAAAGAAACTAAATTGAGAAGCTATTATTGACTAAACAAGAGTTCCTAACACAGAATCACACACAAACAAAAATGAAACTCCAACAGCCAAATATTGAATATTGGCCAATTTCAAAGGAACAATGTAGGCTCAGAAGACTGAAGAAAAATAGATACAATTTCAAACAGACAGGAGCTGAATTTGTGCAAGATCAACATAAAAAGATAATGCTATAATTTTAAAATTTACATAACTATTGCCAGGACTTTTACCATCTATGTCCCTGAGAAAGCTCAATACACTTTTTGAGTCCGTTTTTGAAATAATTGGTAAATAAGGGAAACTGTGAGAACAGTTATTCACAAAATCATTGCAAAATGAGTGAAAATAGTAGATCTTATGAGATCTGTGATAATCTTTCTGAAGTATAGGCTGTTTCAGCCATTTCTCCATGGCTTGCTGGGGAATTCTGGGAACCGACGTCCAGATATTTTAAAGTTGCCATGGTTGAGAAATATTGGGCAACTGTTTTATATAATTTTTTTAGACAAACAGTACATAAAGGTTTTTAAGTGGGGCAATTTATTTTTCTTGAAAATGATTAGGTCTTTGTATCCCAAACCAAGAAAATAATTTTATACCCCGTAAAACTATTAAAAGAATGCTAAGATGAGGCCATTAATATAATTTATATAAGACAATAAAAACAATACATTTGGATCAATTTCATTTTCAATTACTCTCTACTCTAAGATAAATAAAAAATAAAAAATAGAGTGGCAGAAACAGAAATGAGAGCAGTTGGGATCCTTAATAAGCACTATATTGAAATATTTATTTTATTTATTTTATTTTATAAAAAGTAATTTTATAAAAATTTAAAGTAAAAGTAATAAAAAGTAAAAGTAATAAAAAGTAATTCGATAATAAGGTAGTTAATGCTTTTCATATCTGAAATTTAAAAAAAGGATTACTATTCAGTCTGATTTGAAAAATCTGTGTAAAATGAAGGAAAAAAGACCCTTTTTTTGTTAAAACACAGAAAGGTCAGAATACATTCGTAAGCAAAATAATGCAGACGTAGCATATTACATTTGTGGTAAAAGGGACACCGAAAGACTGGGTGATATTTCTGGAAACTAGCAAATTATGGAAAACCAAAATTTAAAAAAAAAGATCCAGGAAAAATATAAAATAGAAAAGTGCATACATGGTTTTATCATCATTAACTATGATGAGTTAAATAAAAAGAGACCCTGTTGATAGACCAACTATTTTGGGAGAGGTAGACCTTCCCTTAAATATATTTTAAGTTCATAATCAGTAGACAGAAAAAATGTTGCCTCTAACCAATAAGTAATGATGGAAAGACAACTGAAAATGTCCTCGATTAAAAACACATGATAGAACTAAAACTTTTCATTGATTGACATATGGAACTGGAAGGTTACAATTTATTTAGAAAAGGAATAAACCAGGAGAAAGGGAAGAGAGGGGACTTGCAATGTATGTAAAGAAAAAATGCATTTGTACAGAAATTCAATCATCAAAACATGGAAATCCTGTTGAAAAGAATAAAAGGAGTTTATTTTGTTTCAGAATAAAAGGAGAAAGACAGAAGGGATACAGTTGTCAGAGTTTGTTATAGATCACTTGGACAGCGAGAGATACAGATGGGCCCTTTCTGCATTAGTCTTTCAAACAGGCATGCAATAGTGATAATAGGAGATTTCAATTATCCTGACATCTGCTGGGAATCTAACTTTGCCAAAAGTCAAAGGTCCAACAAATCCTTCTCTGCTGTCACTGACAACTTCATTTGTCAGAAAAGGGGGAGGAAACAAGGGGGGGCTATTATTTAGTATCTAACCTCATACCGAGAATAATCAGTTGCAGAACTGAAAGTAACTGATCATGTAATGATTGAATCCATGATATACAGAAGAGGAGCATAACCGAAGAATTTGTCCTGCACACTGGAGCTAATTTTGATTGAGGAAAAGAGATCAGACCCAATGGAAAAAAATATTTGAGGACGAGGAGAAATCCTATGAGATATTGAAGACATTGATATACAGTATATGCACTTGCATACATACATAGATACACATATAGAGGTAGGAGGTGACCAGGCTGAGCTCGAGGGTCAAATGCAGCATCAGTATGAGTCCCTGCACGCCCATAAAACATCTAAGTCCAGCCCACCTTGAATTCCTTCTACTCTTATCTCCTGCAAATTTCTCGACTGTTAGTAGTTCAGATTCTTGTAGAGCTTAAGCTTGCAATATATCTTTATACTTATTTGAACTGCCTGAATCCCTGGATTTTCCCAATGCTTGACAATATACATACATATATATATGTGTGTGTGTGTATATATATATGTGTGTGTGTATATATATATATATATATATATATATATATATATATATATATATATATATATATATATACACACATGTATGTGTGTGTGTGTGTATACATATTCAAATGTATGTACAAATAGTAAATGTTATTTACAAAGTAAAAGCATGAAAAGGGAGGTACAACAACCAGCTTTTAAAAAGAATTAATATCTCCCCCAACAGCCATAATTTATTTACTAATTTTTAGAAATAAATAAACAACAAAAAGCTAAGAAAAAATGTATTTGCTTAACAGAGAAAAGACTGAAGCCAGACTGAAGTCCAGTGACAAGGTACCTTTTGGATTCTTTCTGAAGTTGGTAGATTTCCCCATTTGCTTTTTTTTTTTTTTTTCTTAATCCAGAGATTTTCCACTTTNTTTTTTTTTTTTTTACTTAATCCAGAGATTTTCCACTTTACTGATTTTCAATTAGAAGAGTTTTACTCCTGACTCTGAAATTGCCCATTATTTATTGATAAGTAATTAAGAAAATGTTTATGGTAAGGACAATCAACTAGGTTTTCTTTAATCAAATTACAGCTATTGTATCTTATACTAATAAATCAATGGTTAAGGTTCATAAATATTCTTATTATTTTAAAATAAGATTGATTTAACAAAATATATTTTCATGTTTATTGGACAGCTCATATAATTTTTTTATTAATTTGGCTGTCAGCATTATGTAAAAGGATTGGTTACTTAGGCAGATGATATTAGCTTGTCCACAATAATTCATTTTTTAACATCCTCAAT
Organism: Laticauda laticaudata; assembly: GCA_004320025.1. Lineage (NCBI taxonomy): Eukaryota > Metazoa > Chordata > Lepidosauria > Squamata > Elapidae > Laticauda > Laticauda laticaudata. Next base: position 6,971 of record BHFT01056320.1, read on the forward strand.
AAATTAATATGTTCACTAATTATAGCAGATCCACTACTATCATATGGTCTAACAAAACTATTCTGTGTATTTTCATTTATTAAAATCTGATTTTATTTAATACTTAAAGAGATTAATTTCTCTTCCAAAAGAAAACAGGAATATTGAAACCATCACTCACATGCCTTTATAGATATTATTTTATTATTTCCATTTTATATTTACTTTCCAGAAGAATAGTTCAGGTTATAATAAGATTCCTAATCTCTATGACACACCGTGATACCACATGCAACAGCAGTAATATGGTGCTATGGTGTTTAGATCCAGTAGCAAAATACATGAATAGACAAAACATATTGTACGTTTGTACCTTTATATGAAATATTGTCATGTGCAAATGACCAGAAGCATTGCTTGAGTTCAAAGCACAGAAGATTTTATTACAAGATAATTGAGATAATAATCTCTTCACAAGAATTTGGTCAACTAACAGTCAAAGTTTGGGGTTAATAAAATTCACAAGCGCTTTGAACTGGGTGTCCTGTGGCTGCATAATGACTCGAGGTATGACATGCTTAACCTTAAACAGTTCTTAGCAATTCAAAACAAGACTTCTCTGCATATGAACATTTACACTGACCAGGTTTCAGTCTCATTTTAGCCAATGCTTGGAGGAACACTCTTTTAATATTTTCTGGAAGTACAGAAGGATATGGGGCTGCTGAGGAGTATTCCATACAATACTCTCATTCAATGTGCCCATCAGTATCAAAGTATTCTCATCCATGAAAGGATCCCATTTTTCAAAGATACTTTATCTTTGATTTATCTTTCATAGCATATGGATCAACTGTCATATAACCAGACCTAATATGCAGTTCAAGAAAACAATTATTGCAAGACAATGTACAAAGTTGCTAGCAGATTAAGAATCTTATTAAGGAATCTGTGTAGTATATTTGTTACCAAGGAAATAAATACAGTATAATTGTTGAGATACAAATGAGTTTATTAAGGAATACTGATTTTCATATACTACATACACATATGGCTCCTACATACAGATGCACATTTTTAAAAAAAGGATCAAGGCAATTATAAGCAGTTATTGCTCCAAAGTATTTGGATGGTTACAGTCATCAGTTTTGGAGAAGTTTCCATTTACTGTAAACTCAGAAGACCCAGTTCAGTAAAATTAAGTCCCTTTAAGTTCCACTGATATCAGTAGCCAGATATTACAATATATTTAATTAGGACTAACTAAAAATGTAAACATGTTCAGATTTTCTCTGAAAACAGGCAATATACTTTAAAGGCATTTTATTGTATTTTGATTTTAATTATTTCTTTGTGTCCAACCTTTATTATTTTTACAAATAAGTGAATGAGGCAAACTTATCCAATACACCTTCCTGTTACAATTTTTCCCACAACAACCCTGTGAGGTGAGTTGGGTTGAGAGGACATTGCTGGCCCAAAGTAATCAGTGGATTTTCATGGCTTAGGCAGGATTTGAACTCAAGGTCTCTCACTTTCACTAGAAGACCAAACTGAATATAATGAATTACATACATTAGGCAATGTATTTCAAATATATATTTCAAAAAACAAAAAAAGAATGAACAAAATGGTCCAAAGGTTAGCACAGATCTTGGGAATAAATGAACTACCACCCTCATAATGAAACATTTTGTTTAGCAATTATTCTGCAGTGAATTTAAGTTATTAACTATTTTGAAAATGAAAAATATATTTTAAAGGAATAAAATAATAAAATATAATTAAAAAGTTGCAAGTAGGTAAGAGTAGGATCTGAAATGTCATTGAAATTAGTTTTTCATTATTATCATTAGTTTTTTATAAAGTTATGAAATGTTATTTAAAATTTACATTGGAGTGTCTCGTTATTATACATTTCAGATCATATTTAATTTTTTAAAAAATATTTTATTGTAAGATTAATTAGATAAAACTAAAAGACTGGTTAAAGAGCTGATTGAGTTGAATCTATAATTTTTGGCACATTCCTTTGAAAAGCCTTGTTCAAGATCTTTAGATCTTCAATAACAGTTTGCAAAGGGAAGGGAACGACTACTGTATTCTAAATCCTATAACTATTTTGCTTGAGTGTATGTGTTTGTTTATTTAATAAATTCAAACAACATAGAAAGATGCCACAAGCAATTAATACCTCCCTTAAATACATATCTCTGCATGTGTTTAATAACAATAATCTATCTAGAAAAGTTAGTGATACTACTTTGCCTCTTTAAGCTGTCCCTGCAACCCACCTGTTGGAATTATAGGTAATGAAGATAGTTTTAAAGGAAAGAGCTTAGACAAATAGTAGTAGTGCCAATATTAATAGGGCTAATATCAGTGGAGATTACCTAGGCAACCTTTCAACATGTACACAAGGAACAAAGGCAATACACTGTAGACGGGGCCCGGTTCTCCGCAGCAGCTAAATATTGCAAGCAAGCCTCAAAGTAAAAAATATTTATAGCAAAAATTGGGTTTTTAGCAATAGCTATTGCACTTAGATTTATATATCGCTTCATAGTGCTTTACAGCCCTCTCTAAGCAATTTACAGACAAAGCATATCGCCTCCAACAATCTGTGTCCTCATTTTACTGACCTTGGAAGGATGGAAGACTGAGTCAACCTTGAGTTGATCAGGACTAAACAGTGAGCAGAGTTAGCCTGCAATACTGCATTCTGATCACTGTGCCACCACCATAATGCCCACTGTTTTTTGCAAAATACTGAACAAATAAACTCAAATGCAAATGTAGGTTGATGCAAATTTGAAAGCACAGATACCACAGGGAGGAAAGTAGGACAGATTTAGCCACATAATAGGAGAGCCTTCATGTAATAAATTCAATTTTATTGCTGTGTGATGAATAAAACAACTGTCAAAAACTCCATCGTGTCTTAGACTACTATGGTTAAAAAAGATATGTCAAGGCATCAGATTTCTATCACTTAATTAAGATTCATTGCATTACTCCTTTGAAGAATCCAATTACAGTATCATCAAGAGGAATTTTATAGCAAATCTTAACAAAGTACGTTTGATCGTAACCACAAATAAAATGGAAGCAAAGCCAAATAATCCTTTCAATAACACATGGCAATGTATTTAAAAGTAATGTTGTATACATTATGTTAAAATGATCCAAACTGCTTTACAAGCAAGTATACACTTATGACAAAAACCTGAATAGTAATTTAAAGGATGTAAGACAGTCACACCAAATTAAGTAAAAATTAATGCATGTTTTACTTATTTTTAAATCTTAATTTTATAATCTGAAAGTCTCATAATCTATTCAAATATAACTCAAGAAGTAATCTAACTTCTTTCAATTGATGAAAAGTATTGTGAAATGAAAAGCTCTGCAAATCTTTGTACTGGTCAATGATGTAATAAAAATCAGTATCTTATATCCTACTTATGTCCGGGAAATAAGACTGTTGACAGAGCAGAAATATAGTGTAATAACTAGGGTTTCAAATAGAAAATATAGAAATAGAATTTATATCTGGTGCATATAATCTCACTGAGGTATTATCAGCATTAGAATAACTGCTCCAAATTCTTTCAGTCTCATACTGTATGAACTTGAACATTTTCAAGTAGTTTTATACTATTATCCTGTCCTTCCTATATGAAGTTCAACAGAAATAGAAATAGCACTTAGAGTTATATACCGCTTCACAGTGCTTTACAGCCCTCTCTAAGTAGTTTATAGAGACAACAATCTGGGTCCTCATTTTACCGATCCTGGAAGGATGGAAGGATGGGTCAACCTTGAGCCGGTCAGGATCAAACTCCTGGCTATGGGCATAGTTAGCCTGCAATATTGCATTCTAACCACTGTGTCACCATGGACCAATAGAAGGCCATGTTTAATACAGACAACTGTCTAAAGTTGGTAAATCTGAGAAATAGTAACTGTCCAAGATCATCCAATTAATTTCATGAAAATTGGAACATAGGCCATTTTATTGTAATCTAACATTCAATGAGGAGTAGTTTTGCAGATTTTATTAAGACACACTTCTGTATTAAAGACTTGGAAAATGGCCAATAAAGATGCAGAGGGATTCAACAACTTAACAGACTGGTTAGTTTAGCATTTCTTCTGGGTAAATCATTATAAAGAAATATAAATATCATTAAACATAAAGAAGGACAGATCTTATTGAAAAAGAGCCAACAGATTCATTAAGGCTACCTCTTCTTTTACCTGGAGGCTTATTCAAGGTTATTTTTTTAGCATCACTAGAAGGGCTTGACAATTTACTCTTTGTCCTCATCTTCTTGGCTTTGTTCCAGGCCATAATTCATGCAATTTTTTCCTTCTGTTATCCATGCTGAGAAACTTAGCTAGTCATAAAATAGTAAAGAGAATCTGAACAATAACATTTGATGCCAGCAGTCTTACTATTGCCACAGCAAGATCCGGGTTATGCTAAGAATTGCTTCTGTGGAAAGTTTCTAAAAGTTTCTAGATTAAATAGAGTAACATAATTAAAACAAATCATTTACTGAAATTTGTGAACCCAATCTTCAGTTCTTCACTGGGTTGCTAATTGATCACCAGCCACAACTTAAGCTGTTGATACAAACTTTTAAAATCTCAAACAATGTAGGGTTTAGCTATCTAGGATATTATCTTTTCTGAATGAAACTATTAATATTTGCAGGCAAGATCCTATTCTTTCTCTTTCTGGCATGTGGAAGAAAATCTTATCCTGCATGTTGCTTCCAGACTGTGCAACTGACCTTACTGGAACTCATTTAGCCTCTGTTTTCTTAATATTTATAAAATCTGCACTTAGGCATTTAACTGACATTTAACTATTAGTTGACTAGCTAATTAACTCTAACAAATGTTTTTTAACTTTTTGTATTGCTTCAGTATTTTATTTTGTCAGTCAATGAAAAGCAAGGTGTAAATCATCTAAGATAGTATTTCAAGATGTCAACAAACAACTGTGGTTCATACACAAACTTTTAGATGATTTTTAAAAACTCCCTTATCAAAAAATTTTCAGCAAAGTTAGCAATCTTTGGATAAGAGAAGAAGTTGTCTTACTGTTGAGTTTTAGAACAGGAAGCAGGGATCCATTTTTTTTTTAAAATAAACTGTTCTATTGAAAGGACATAAACAATGGGATCTCCCTAGGTCCTGTATCAGGAAAAGGTTTCTCAAATGATCTGGAATAACTGATGAATATTGACAGATCCACGTGTGCTGATGATACCAAATGCTTTAGAGTAAATGAAATAAAAACTGTAACAAGAGCTTTACTTTAACTTTCTTATATGGGAAAGAACCATTAAAATGGCAAATGAATGCAATGTAAGTACCCTACAAACAGATAGGCATGGCCAAACACAAAATACTGTATACAAGTCCAGTTATACTTCAATGCATACTGAAGACCTGAGAAAAAGTGGATAGAAAATTGATAACCCTAAAATACAATGATAGTATAATGTTCTGTAAGAAAAAATGAAATATTTGGTTTCACACAAAATATAACAAATAGGAATAAAAAGATATTTATAAATAAAACATGGTATTACTCACTTAATAAAACATGACAAAACTCACTTCATAACAGTTTCACTTATCAACAGAAATCTTGGACTCAATTGTGGTTATAAGTCAAGAACTAACTGTATGGGCTGGAAGTTGTAACTAAATTCTTGTCCAGCTTTTGGATTTTCTGTAGATATCTGGATGATTGCTAAGCACAAACCATTGTTATAGCATACATATTTGGTTTGATTCAGCATGAATCTTATATTAATATAGGTTTATGTGAAACCTATGAACAAGCATTAAATAGAACTAGGATTTTAATCCAATAAACTCAAAAGATCTATCACCAAGATGTAAATAAGAATTATTTTTTCTTTTTTTAATAAGGTACCATTTTTATAGCAATATTTAACCTAGATAGTATCATAATTTATACAAATATCAATAGAAATATTAGCTCGCCCACCTTATTATAATTAATTCATCAACACAATAATAGCTTCACTTAATAGAATGATGGCTGCTGAATGCAGTGTGGGAGAAAAAAGATGACTTCAGAGTTCATGAATGTGACTAGAATATGCAGATCCTGCATATGAAATAATGAAAATTCTGCTCATAGGCTTAGTAAACTCTTAGTAAACCGCACAGGAATCTAAACTATCTTTCTGAAGACAATGCATGGTTAGCAACTGCCATTATATAAACTGCTGTTCTGCAAGTCTTTATTAATAGAAAAAAAAAAAGAACAAAATTTTGAGATAAAGAAACCTATTTTGGAGTCACATCTCTGTAACAGAGGTTTCCATGCTTACCGTGAGTTGAATTTCACTAATTCATTCTGAAAAAAACAATTACCATTTTTGCATTGTTGAGGGATGAATACAAATACTGCTACTGTGCACCTTCCTTTTTTGTTGGCAGAAAAGCAGGTTTAACTTCTTTTCAAGTTTCTGGATTTCTGTCTATATATGCACTGCCAAAAATAAAGGTACTGAATTCAATACAATCAATTGGGTCGAAGTACAGGTAAGCATGAATAGAATATCAATTTGAACAATTTAGAGGGCTGTAATGAATATTCTACCAGACTTCAGTTCCTATGCACAAGATTACCAGACAATAAATACTTCTTCTTTTTCTTTTCGTTAAAAACAATAATTGTTGAACTTGTATGTAAGAATTCCAAAACAGCTGGAGGAATTTACCTTCCTTTCTAAACTCTAATGACCAGATCCTTCATTTAACAAAGCAGAAAGCTTTTCCTTGTAACTTTGTTTCCATACTCTCCCATTTCTTTTTCTTTTTCTCACTGTCTTTCCTTTTAAAGTCAAACTAAAGAAAAACTTTTTGCAGAGTAAAATTCCAGGAATCAGACACAGGGTCTCGTGTTTCACTGCAAAAACTGTCATAGAAAGAAAGGAAGGAAGCTCTGCCCAAGTATCTTTCCCAGTATACAATATCCTACTTTTCCATTTTGCATTATCTGCCTTGAACCAAACAAATGCATCCAGAAAATGTAGCCCTAAGATCAGTTACCTGGGTGAGAGTTTCAGTAAACTCAATGGGAGTCTCTGTTGGGCCATTGTTAGATGGGATCAGCCTCTTTGGAACCCATGTTAAGATGCCTGTCTTGCCACATTTACCAGCTCCATTATGTGCATATATACAGTTAAGTCTGTGCCTTGGCTACAGGAACACATCATTTGCTATATTAGTTGTATATACAACTAACCTTGTTACAGGTACACCTGTCCCTAGACATCCTCAGTCACTTTCTGACTTCCAGCACAAAGCAATTACTGTAATGGGCATATTCTTGGGCATATTCCAACCTCTCTCTGTTTAACCAAATCACCATTTTTCTACTTTTTTTTTTTTTTTCATGACC
>BHFT01056321.1:0-18616 GCA_004320025.1 Laticauda laticaudata
ATAGTAAATCAGTTTCAGATGTGGTTTGTCCTGTGTGTTTAAGTTTGGGTATTCTTTAATTATCTTCTTTAGAAAGAATGAAATAAAGTTTATCAAGTTTTCATTATGGGTAGCAAGACTTGGTACTCCAAAATATGAAGAAGATATATAATGTATTACAGTTTAACTGTCACCGACACTCAGGGCAGACTTTTGGAGCATACAAAGAGGAGAAAGAAGGCAAGGGTTGTGGATGGGACCATGCAGAACTGGTACATTGCTGCTTGTAGACATATCAGTTATTATATGCACCTTCTATGGACAAGCGGATAAGGGTGTCTAGTGACTTTGGTATTCTATTATTTATAAAATATTGTTTACGCATGTGGAGTAGGGAATGGAGATTCATCCACATAGTTGTGGCGAATATACAGCATCCTACAAAAGCTCTAATCTACTTAAGCAGGTCTTTGATATCAGTGTCCATTACAAGAACGCTGTGGGACTACAGCAAGTCCCCGTTTTCCAACAGTATGCACTCCATCAAGGTCATAGTTTTCAGCTAATCCTGTCCAGACAGATAAGAAACCAAAGAGTCCCTTTTCAAGGTTGAAATAAATGTTTTAGTGATCCTTGGGCTTTGTAGGAAACAACTCACAGGGAAACACAGGTTGAGAGGAGGCTAAACATTTTAATTACAAAATTTTTCTTCTGTAAAACTGTAAAGAAGATGTGAAGGTTGCAAAAATCCGAGTTGTAATGTTCATATCTATCATTTCAGTGAATCTCTGTTCCACTCCCAGTTCATTTGAGGGGGGCCACCGTCACAGATATTTGTCAGGGGGTTGGTGAAGTAGAGAAAGCCACTGATGTTCTCTCTTCTTCAGGAAGAGAGACTGCAACATATTCTAGAACTGCTGGGGCTGAACATCAAAACAGAACTGCATAGAGAAATAAATTGTGCTTTGAATTTTGTTTGATGACTCAATTAGGAATACATGTCGAATGTCTTGCTTACCCCTCGACTCTTATTGGCTCGTGTTTTGATCATTCGTCCACTGACTTAGTCAATTGAAAACAAAAACGCATCCTTTCGCTCAGCCTTCACCTTTCCTGAAAATATTCCTTTCGAATACTTACAAGACAGAATACTAAATGCACAAAGAAATTATAGAATACAGATGTCTCCAGGATCTTAATGAATTAAATATTCGATATCTTCATCAGAGAGCACTTTGACTGTTTGCGTAAGCTACGAAGAATCTTAACTGTAGCTGAACTGTACGGGAGTCTACATGAGCAGTATATGTATGACTCGTGTAAAAGAGCATATATCCAATAATAGGTTATGATTGGGATGATATAATACTGTATATACTACACACGTAAGAAAATTATACATTTCTGTAAATGTGCATTCTAAACAACACCTTGTGTGCCATTTTTTTATAGCATTAAAGCCTTCAAAATGGCGCAGGTGATCGCCTTCTTTGTTTTAGTGTTGTTTTATCAACTTCACATTTGCCTCTAACAAACTTCGTTTCTCCCTCCATCATTCGGCAATTTACATAGGATGTCTTCAAGGCAAGCTGACAGGATCACCTGTATACGAGTGGTCTAGAGTTTTTAGGTGTATAAGAGCAAGATGTTATATTTTTTTTTTGCATGATATTAGATACAATTGGCCCATAAATAGAGTGTCAAAATATTCTTAGCTTGAGTATATATATAGTAGGATTAGTGCGAACTGGCTATATAGAGGGAGGAATGTAGACTCAGAGTATATACACTAGCATTGCTGTACGGTCGTTTGCATAACTCTTTATGTTCAAAAAAAGGAGACTGTTGGGGCGTATTTGGCACGCTCGTCTGCACACGTCCTGTACATTAAAATAAGTAGGGAATCTTTAGAGGTGGGTTGTGTCCACAATGATCCACGAGTTTCCCAAGAGGGTATTGACTGCTGGGATATTTCTGGATTTCAAGCATGGGCATTACTACTTCTATTTATTGACAGCGCTAGTATACACATCTGGTGATAATACTAAGTTAATGGGAGGGGGGCGGAGGAAGGACACAAGTAAAGTAGGAGAGTGGCATAGGTGATAAATCTAGTAACTATGCAAAAAAAGGCAGAATGCTGGCCCCATTGGCAGATAACTACTACGTTTGTGTTGATAATACTGTCAGTTTATTATTGTTAACTCATTGACAAGAAGTTTTCCTTATACTTCATGCTCGTGGAAAGAACTCACATTATAAGATATTATGCAAAAAGATGGAATAATAAATGTAATAACTGATAGAAGATGAAGATGATTATAAGATTTAATAAGGCAAATTCTATGGTAGAACTAGGGAGCCATAATAGCCATCATGAGTAATTAGAGAAATCCTCGCACCAAATGATAAATATTAGAAAGTCTGAAATATACTGTAGAATGGCTTTAATATACTGGAGAAAAAGACTGAATTGGATTTCTGGAGTCTGGAAATTAAAAAGGCCAAAGAGCAGTGAATAGGAGAAGAAGAAGAGATAATTATTAGAGTCAAAAAGAAGAGCTTGAAAGGGGTAAACAAGTTTACACAAAAAACACAAAAACTTTTTTTCCCTCTGTCTTAGTCATATTGAGATCATACCCTTCGTGACTTCAATTGCAAAAGCATGCAGTATTTGCAAGAGGAGATAAACATCTGTGATCAACAGGTGTGCCCATTAAATTCCAAAGGTTTTATCAATGATGAACTCTATATACTGAAATATTTTCCTTGGTGTTTTTCCCCACGATGGGTCTTTTTCTCATGTCTTTGGTGGAGTTGCAGCAGATTTGAGAATGTTGAGATGTTATGTGACTCGCATAGTTATGGAGGGCACGGTCGGTTGCCCAACTCCAAAAATGGACGCAACTGGTCTTCCCTGTACTCAAAAGAACGCAATGATGATTCTGGGCTCACTGTGGGAGAAAGCCTACGCCAAAGTAAGTTGTGCTAATTCTGAGACCGTTCTTAGCTCTCAGGATTAGACTATTAATTATAGTTTGCTTGTGAATTGTGTCTAATGATACTAATGAATCTGCACTAAAGTATTAATTCAATGCTTTCCATGCAGTGAACAGTCTTGAGTGGCACTCTGAAGAATACTACATTTATTATGGCCTATATTTTCAGGGAATATAGTCCAGGATGAACGAAAAATTAATTCAGTTTCTTGTTGAGATAAAAATTACAAATTAATATGCAAAGTGCTATCCCACTTCTCAGAAATTCTCTGATGGCCAGGCTCTCTGTGTACCAGATATGAATGTGTTCAAGGGAAATACACATAAAATTGCATTTGTTCAGTGTGAGGATAATATAAAATAGCAATGACTTAATGGGCTTTCACATAATTTGGATTCACTAAAAAAAGGGAAGTGGCTAATATAAAACTATTAATGTATTCAGCCTTAAATCATCTCCCTAGTAGTCTCATAGCACACGAAAGCATAGTTGGTAATTCTTTCTCCGAGACTGTACTGGACTAGTTTGAAATGAATTGACTATATAGTTTGAAAACGGATGCAGAAAATTAAATAAAGTTTAATGTAAAGTAAAAGTTAGCAAAATTTAATACATTTGATAGTGTAAGATTCATAACTTCCTACTGCTAAGAACCATTCTCAAAAATCGGCAAGTGTTTTAGAATTGGCTGGAGAATTATTTAGAATAGAAGTAGACAAGAAGAAGATTTTTTAAAAATTACAAAATATACTCTTTGCCTATTTGTCTTACTATCAGTTTTTCGCCTTGTTTTGCTCTTCCTCCCTCTTTCAGATTTACAGTGAAACTCATAATTCGCTAGTAGCCGTCCTTTAAATAATGTGTGGATATGCCCAGGGGTAGGGACGACAGGGTTAAACTACCAGTTCGGCAGATCATTTCATCAAGGTTTGTGGGTCGGTTATATGTGGCTTCCCTGCAGCTGTCTACACACGCCTGTAAATTGTCATCAGCATGCTGAGTGCAGAGAAGAAAGCCTTCAAAAAGCCCGCCCTTTTTTTCTTGCTTTTGTTTAAACTTGCAGCTGTGCTCATGCCATGCCCTGAAGTGTTGAAAAAATCAGGAAATAAGAGGTCAGGTAAGAGCCTGGTGGGCAAGTGGGCAAAAACATCAGCAGACATAGAACCGGTTCCTATGTCTGCTGCCTCTTCAGAGCTTACCGGTTGCTACAGAGTTGGACAGAACACGGTAGAAACCTACCCCGGATATGTTCCTTCCTACTAATTTCGGTTGCATTCTCAAAGAATATCTATTGAAAAATATATAATATATGGGGACAATTGTTTTGCCTGTATTGTCACTGTCTTTCCAAAGGCCTGCTTCTCACAACAGCCTGGGATCAGACTGATATCAGCAATTCAAACTAGTCAACAGTGTTGATGCAATGATGCAAAAAAAAGAAAAAAATATTTGCTCTATTTTCTGTCACCAAGCGAATAAAACTCTGGTTGGCCAGCTCAGCCCAATGTTTCTTCTACCAGTGCTCAATTACAACTACCACTTTAAAACCTCCTTCAGAAATCAAAAAGGACCTGAAGTGTACATTCCTGAAGAACATATAAGATAATCACTCCAGCTAACTGGCTTATATCTCCATTTTCTAGGTGTTTTTAAACAAAATTTCCAACTGTAAATTTTCACAACATTCAGGAGTTCTTTTAAATTATTCAGAATTCCAGGAAGAGAGAGTTTTATTTTCTGAGTTGGAAGGGACTTGAAGGTCTCCTAGACAACCAATTCTGTTCAATGCAGGAACCTCTATAAACCATTTCAGAACAAATGGTTTTCCCAATCTCTTCTTAAAAACCTCAGTGTTGGAGCTCTCACAACTTCTGGAGGCAAGTTGTTCCATCTGATTAATTGTTCTACTGTCAAAATTTTTTTTTCCTTAGTTCTAGAGATTGGTAATTTCCTGGATTGTTTTTTTTTGTTCCTGCTTGCAGGTGCTTTTGGAAGAATAGATGACCCCCCTCTCATATCTTTTTGGCCAACCTCCTTAGATACTTGGAATACTGCTATCATATCCTAGTCTTTTCCTAGAATTTCTGCAACCACATTCTTCATATATTTTTAACTCCATTCCTTCCTCTAAATCATCTTTTTGCTCTTCTCTGCACTATTTCTAGAATCTCAACATAGATAGATATGATAGATAGATAGATAGATAGATAGATAGATAGATGGATGATAGATATAGATAGATATAGATATATGTTTTCATAATTTTCACGAGGTAAGGTAGTGTAGGTTTAGGTGTGTCAGTTGGTCTTTTCCCCGGTGTAGAAATGATAAGTAGTATCTTTCGTGACATTTCGGTGAGGTCCTACATTCGCCATCCACCTCCGTCCTCTCCGATCCTATTATGGGCGCTGGCACGAAGCCCACAGACGAACTCAAATTTACATGGGGAAGCCTGACTGAGTGGCAGATCGAGTTCTGCTGAAACGCTTGCTAACAACTTTAACAGCAGCTACAATGGGACGTGGGATTAGTGTAACCCTCGAAGGACAGCCGTAAACAGCACACATGTAAAGTAACCTCCGGCGAAAGCTCTAAAAAAACAGAAGTATATATAGTATATATATATAAGTATATATATGATAGTACTAGTGTATAATATATTTACTATAACTATATTATATAATATATATATATATATTATATATGACTTTAAATATATATATAATATAGTTGTTTAGTTTTTTTGAAGATTCACTGCTGAAAACGTTGCTGGTACAACTTTAAGACAGAATTACAATGAGCTAACAACTTTAACAGAACTGACAGATGACGTGGGGATAGAATACCCGAAAGGCAGCTAACAAGCACAGGTATATATATACTGATGCTAGGTAATTAGTCTATAATATATATATAATAGTATATATAATATATAATATGTATACTATAGCCTATAAATATTATATATATATATGGTGTGTGTGGTGTGTGGTGTGTGTGTGTGTGCGTGGTGTGTGTGTGGTGTGTGTGCTGTTCAGCTTGGGAGTGGCACTCAGGGGATAAGACTCCCATCGCTTATTAAATGCTACCCGAATGAGGCGTGCGGCTACAAATAGCCTTCTTCCTGAACAACAAGTTCAACTCTCTAAGCTCTTGCGGTCGGTGACACTGGGCTCTCCTACTGATAGAAAGAGGGCGAAGGTCGGGTCTTCTGGCGGCCCGTGAAAACCAGATTGCCTTTTCGGGCAGGACGGAGACTCGTCAACTTGTAAGGTAAGCCCGTCTTAGGGGAAGAAACCCTGATTACAACCCTCTCCGCTGCCCTTGGTGGATCACCTGCAACACGGGGAAAGTCTAAAGGAGTAGAACCCGCTGGAAAGAAAAAATTCCGGAGTGGGAGCCCGTATGCCGGTTGATTTCTCTTCTGCACTAGCAACTGCTGCAAGTGCTTCCGGCAACGTCCTTTGGCAGCCAACGAAGCACGCGCCAGGCCAACATGTATCCGGGCAGGATGAGAAGTTGATGGATCGCCTTTTCCAATTGGATGTGCGCATGCAGCCAAGGTTAGAGCAGGGGAATCCTGTGACTGGGCCATTCTCAGGTCCGTCCATATATTCTGCCAGGTTCGCGTCCTGGAGAGGTCACTGCCAGTGCTGCGGAGCTGGGCGGCAGGCTCAAACACGGAGACATGTAGTTACGGTGCGGTTGTAAAAGTCCAAGCTTGACACCGATAGTGATGCTTGACTGTTTATAGCGCGGTAACTACTGTCTCCCCGTGTTGAGGGCTGAGCCGCAGTGCATTGCACTGGGAGTGACCTCGGTCCAGGAACGCGAGCGCTGGGCAGAATAATATGGAGACGGCTGAGCAATGGCCAGTCCCAGGATCCCCGGCTCCTCCTAACTTGCTAGACCGGGATCCCAATGGAAAGTGCATGAGCGCGATACAGTTGGCGCCTGCTTGCTGGCAGAAGAGTTAGGCGGGAAGATGCTGTGCGATGGCAAGAGATAACGCCTACGGGGGTCGCACTTGCCGAATTTTCCTTTTCAGGGGTTTCCATCCTTAGAGGGGTTCTCGGCGCTTTCGGCTCCTGTGCAGGTGATCCACAAAGGGCAGCGGAGGTGTTTGTAATCCCAGATTGTTCCGCTTCACCTAGACGAGGGGCTAGTCCTTAGCAAGGGTTGACGAGGTCCGGGTCTGCCCGAGAGCATCTGTTTTTCAGGCGCCAGAGACAGCCGCCTTTCGCGCTTTCTCTATCAGTAGGTAGCAGTTTCACCACGCGCAGGCTTTAGGCAGTTGGACTTGTTGTCTGAGGAGGCCGTATTTGAGCCGCACGCCATTGAGGCCTTGTTATAAGCGGATGGGAGCTTTATCCACGCAGTGCCACTCCAAGCTGAGCAGGCACACCACACACACAGCACACACAACACACACAGCAGCAACAGCACACACACAATCATATATATGATATAGTATCAGTATATATATATTGATATATATATATATATATATATAATATATATATACTATATATTATATATATATGTGGGCTATTTAGCTTGCGCTTCGGGTACTTATCCGCACGTCATTGTAGTTCTGTTAAGATTGTAGCTCCATTGTAGTTTCTGTTAAGGTTGGTAGCATACGTTTCAGGCAGATATCTCAAAAACACAAACAAACTATATAATATATATATTATATACTATATATATGATATAGTATATAGCTTGACGCTAAGACGAGGGTCCAAACTATCCGGCCAGGAATCATGTGGAGCCGCGGGAGTCGGTGGAGTTTCGCGGGCGTCCATGGTCTGTCTGATGGGTAGGTGGGGGTGTGGGTGCTGTCGTGCGAGTGGGCTGCAGCGTGGCGGCGTCACGTGAAGGGGTCGGCCCGCGTTATGCTGTCCGGCGGGGCTAGGGTTGAGCGATAGAGCGGGTGGGCGTGTATGGGCTGCCTATCTGCGGAGGTACTGGGATATAAAGTGTTGAACTGCTCGAGGAACGTTGGTCGCAGGTTGCGCGTGGAGCGCCGAAGCGTGCGACGGGTGAAGGTGAGCCGCCATGGATCTTACTTCTAGGCGTATATTATATAATATATATATATATAATATATATATATATATATATATATTAGTATATATTATATAATATATATATTTGTTTTTTTAAGCTTTCGGCGGGTATTACATGTGTGCTGTTTAGCTTCCTTCGGGTAATATCCCACGTCATTGTAAGTGCTGTTAAAGTTGTAAGCACAGCGTTTCAGCAGAATCCGATCTGCCATCCTATCAGGCTCTGTACTTGAGTTTTCGTCTGTGGCTTCGTGCGCAAGCGCCAAAAAGGACACAGCCTGAGGATGGCGAGTAGGACCTCACCGAAATGTCACGCGAGATACTCTTAATCTACACGGGAAAAGACCTTGAACACACCTAAACCTACATACCTTTAACTGTGAATAATTTTATGAAAAACATGTATCTATATATATATATATCTATCCTTCCATCTATCTATCTATTATGTATCTATCTATCTATCTATCTATCTATGTTGTAGATTCTAGAAATAGTGCAGAGAAGAGCAAAAAGATGATTAGAGGAATGGAGGTTTAAAACATATGAAAAGAGTGGTTGCAGAATTGATAATGAAAAGGACCTAGGAATATGATGAGCAGTATTCCAGTATCTAAGGGGTGCCAAAAAGAAGAGGGGGTCATCTATTCTTCAAAGCACCTGCAAGCAGGACAAAAAAAACAATCCAGGAAATCACCAATTCTAAGAACTAGGAGACAAAAACCAAAAAAATTTGACCATAGAACAATTAATCAGTGAACAACTTGCCTCCAGAAGTTGTGAGAGCTCCAACACTGGATGGGGTTTTTAGAATGAAAAGAGAAAGAGATTGGAAACCATTTGTCTGAAATGGTTATAAGGAGGTTCCTGCTTGAACAGAGGGTTGGTCTAGGAGACCTTCAAGTCTTCCACTCGCAGTAAATAAAATCTCTCTTCCCTGAATTCTGATAATTAAAGAACTCCTGAATGTTGGTGAAATTACAGTTGTAATTTTGTTACACACTAGAAAATGGGAGAATATAAGCCAGTTATAGCTGGAGTGATTATCTTATATATGTTCTTCAGGAATGTACACTTCAGGTCCTTTTGATTTCTGAGGAGCGTTAAAGTGGTTCAGTTGATAATTGAGCACTGGTAGAAGAAACATTGGGCTGACCTGGCCAACCCAGAGTTTTATTCTGTGACAGAAAATAGAGCAAATATTTTTTTCTTTTTTTGCCATCATTGCATCAACACTGTTGACTAGTTGAATTGCTGATTACATCTGATCCCAGGCTGTTGTGAGAAGCAGCTTTGGAAAGACAGTGACAATACAGGCAAACAATTGTCCCCATATTTTATATTTTCAATAGATATTCTTTGAGAATGCGAACGAATTAGTAGGAAGGACATATCCGGGGTAGGTTTCTACCGGTTCTGTCCACCTCTGTAGAACCGGTAGCTCTGAAGAGCAGCAGACATAGAACCGGTTCTATGTCTGCTGATGTTTTTGCCCACTTGCCCACCCAGGCTCTTACCTGACCTCTATTTCCTGATTTTTTCAACTTCAGCTGGCATGCAAGTCACAGCTGCAGTTAAAAAAGCAGAAAAAAAGGGCTTTTTGAAAGGCTGCTTCTCTGCACTCAGCATGCTGATGACAATTTACAGGCGTGTGTAGACAGCTGCAGGGAAGCACATCATAAGCCACCGAACCTTGTAAATGACCGAACTGGTAGTTAACCCTGTCGGATCCTACCCCTGGGCATATCTACATTATTTAAAGGAGGATAGGCTGAATTATGAGTTCACTGTAAATTGAAAGAGGGAGGAAGGAAACAAGGGAAAAAGATAGTAAGAGAAATAGGCAAGAGTATATTTGTAATTTTTAAAAAATCTTCTTTGTCTACTCTTATTCTAAATAATTTCCAGCCAATCAAAAACTTGCATTTTTGAGAATGGTTCTAGAGTAGGAAGTATGAATCTTACACTACAACATGATTAATTTTGTAATTTTACTTAATTAAATTTTATTTAATTTTCTGCATCCGTTTCAAACTATAGTAGTCCAATCCATTTCAAACTAGTCCAGTACAGTCTCGGAGAAAGAACCAACATATGCTTTCGTGTCTATGAGACTACTAGGGGAGATGATTTAAGGGCTGAATACATTAATAGTTTTATATTTAGCCACTTCCCCTTTTTTTAGTGAATGCCAAAGTTATGTGAAAGCCCTTAATTCATTGCTATTTTATATTCCTCACACTAACAAATGCATTTTATGTGTATTTCCCTTAACACATTCATATCTGTACACAGAGAGCTGCATCAGAAATTTCTGAGAAGGTGGAATAGCACTTTGCATATTAATTTGGTAATTTTTATCTCAACAAGAACTGAATTAATTTTTCGTTCATCCTGGACTATATTCCCTGAAAATATAGGCCATAATAAATGTAGTATTCTTCAGAGTGCCACTCAAGACTGTTCACTGCATGGAAAGCATTGAATTATACTTAGTGCAGATTCATTAGTATCATTAGACACAATTCACAAGCAAACTATAATTAATAGTCTAATCCTGAGAGCTATTAATGGGAACGGTCTCAGAATTAGCCACAACTTACTTGGCGTAGGCTTTCTCCAATAAGGCAGCCCAGAACTCATTGCGTTCTTTTGAGTACAGGAAGACTAGTTGTCCATTTTTGGTGGGAAGCCGGTCATCAACAATAACATCCAACCATTCTCCGTACTGCCAAAACTGGCCACCAAGATGAGAAAAAGACCCATGCAGTGGAAAACACCAAAGGAAAATATTTCAAGAAGAGTTCATTTGATAAAACCTTTGGAATTAATGGGCCACCTTTACACAGATGTTTATCTTTCTTTGCAAATACCTGCTAGATTTGCAATTGAAGTCACTGAAGGGGTTGCAATATATGACTAACAGAGGGAAAAAAAGGAAACTGTTATCCCTTTCAGCTCTCCTTTTCTATCTAATAATTATCTCTTCTTTTTCCCATCTTCTTTGGCCCTTTTTAATTTCCAGATCCAGAAATCAATTCAGTCTTTTTTTTTCTTTCAGTATAAAGCCCATACAAGTTTTCCAGACTTTCAAAATCATTGGTGGAGGTATTTCTCTAAACAGAGCAGTTGGCTTCACCATTTCTGCAAATTCAGTTAATCTTATAATCCAATCTTCCACTTTAGGTATTTCATTATTTTTCCATCTTTTTGCATACAATAATCTTGTCACAGAAAAGGAAATTCTTGTCAATGAGTTAAAATATAAACTACAGTATATCAACACAAAGGTAGTAGTTATCTGATGGGCAGCATTCTGCCTTTTTTGTGATGTTACTAGATTTATCCAGACTTTCTCCTACTTTCTGTCTCCCCCCCCCCTTTAACTTAGTATTATCACCAGATGTATATAGCTTAAAATAGAAGTGATACCTTGAAATGAAATATCCCAGCATAATCCCTCTGGAAACTCTGATCATGTGGAACAACCCACTCTAAAATTGCTTCATTTAATGTAAGACTTGCAACAGCTGCCAAAAGCCAACAGTCTCCTGGAAACATAAAAGTTTATGAAAGACATGAATGTAGATTAACTGAGCAATTCCTCCCTCAAAGCCATGTAACCTACTAAATAAGGCCAAGCTAAAATATTTTGACATCCAAGGGCCAATGGTATATATCATGAAAAAAAAATAAACATCTAGCTTTTACTACCTAAAAATTTGACCTCTATTACAGATTGTCAGTTGCTTTTGAATGCATCATGTAAATGCCAATATGGAGGGAAAATTTGTTAGAGGCCATAAGAGTGATAAAACAACACTAAAAACAAATAAGCCGATCACCTGCCATTTGAAGGCTTTAATGCATAAAAAATGGCACACAGGTGTGTTTAAATGCACATTTACAGAAATTGTATTATTCTTATTGGTGTAAGTATATACAGTATATATCATCCAATCATAACCTATTATTGGATATATGCTCTTTTACAAAAGTAGAAAGTGTGCTACATTTTAAAGCTCCCTTGTAAGCTTACCAAGCTAAGTTCAAAGTTTCTTCCTACTGATGAAGATATCAAATTTAATTCATTAAGATCCTGGAGACAGTCTTATTATATTTCTTTGCATTTAGTATTCTGTCTTAAGTTTGAAAGAATATTTTACAGAAAGGTAAGCTGACAAAGGATTGCTTTTTGTTTCAATGACTAATCAGTGGGACACATACAAAACAAGCAATAAAGTCAGGGTTTAAGCAACATTTCACATTGTTATTCCATGTTTAGAGTGTTTGAGTCATCAAACAAAATAGCACATTTATTTACTATTTGCATGTTTGTTTTTTGATTTCAGCACACAGCAGTTCAGAATATGTTGCAGTTCCCTCTTCCCTGAAAAGAGAGAGACATAGTGGCTTTTCTCTACTCACCCAGAGCCCCCTGACAAATATCTGTACGAGTGGCTCCTCCCTCAATGAACTGGGGATTTGGAACCAGTTCCTGAAAATAATGGATGAACATTACAACTGGATTTTGCACCTCACATTTCTTTACAGTTTTACAGAAGAAAAATTTGATTAAAATGTTTTAGCCTCTCTCACCTGTGGTTGTTCCCTAAGTTTGAGTTGTTCCTACAAAGCCAAGGATTCACTAAACATTTATTTCAACCTTGAAAAGGGGACTCTTGGTTCTTATCTACTGAGACAGAATGATTACTGAAAACTATGGACCTTGCTGAGAGTGCATACTGTTGGATAACGGGGACTTGCTGTAGTCCAACCGTTGTAATGGACACTGATATCAAAGACTGCTTAAAGTAGATTAGACTTTTGTAGGATGCTGTATATGCCAACATGTTGGAAAGATGATTTATCTCCATATCAGCTCATACAAATGGTAAACAATATTTTAAAAAAATTAAGAATACCAAAGTACTAGACACCCTATCGCTTGTGACATGAGAAGTGTTTGTCAAATAACGATATGCTTACTTAAGCAGAATGACCATTCTGATGGTCCCATCCACAACCTTGCCTTCTTCTCCTTTTGTATGCCCCAAAGGTCTGCCCTGAGTGTGGTGACAGTACAACTGTGTAATAATTATTTCTTTCTTCTTCATATTTGAAGAGTAATCCAGTTCTTGCTACCATTAATAAAACTTGATAATACTATTATTCATTCTTTTCTAAGAAATAATTGAAAGGAATACCCAAAATTAAACACACAGGACAACACATCTGAAACTGATTTACTATTCAGTTGAATCTTCCACCAGTGAAACAACCATTAATTTACCAACCTACATACACTATCTACTATACATACATACATACATACAAGATTTTGAATTTTAATGTTTAAAATAACATACAAAAATTCTGCTAAAGTTTTAATTTTATCCATACAAGATTCTCCACTAGGGCTCAGATAGGAAACCAGAAAAAATGCTCTTTCTTTGAGCACATTATCTACAATTTGAACTGAAAAGAATACAATGTAGTAAATAGACTGTTGGGTACAAAAGGAAGCCTGGAAGGAATAATTTCAAGAAAAAGACTGAAATCGCCAATTATAGAGAACAGAAAGATTAGATCCACACTGAGATATGTTATCAGATCTTGAAGAGAATCAATGTACTTTCAAGAGAGACCTAAGCCAATCAGGCATTTATTATTCAGAGTACTCAATTTCCAGTTAATTCTCCACCACCACCAATGGTACTTTAGTGACATTGGCCACAATATATACATTTAGTTTAGTGCTCAGGTTTGCAACAAGAAGTCTTTACCCATACTACTACATGCATGTTAAAGTCTCAACATCTTTTTTATAATGTGATGATCAAAACTGGATACAGTATCCCTATCTACCTCTAAATTTTGCACTGTGAACCCTAATTCAAGGATGATGACAAAATGAGTGCCTCTTTGTCTGTTTCCCTCCCTCTTATTCAAGACAAGGAGCAATTACCTGTATTTGACCATGCTGGCTGAATTGCTATGGATATTGAAATCAAACACACTTGATGGAAGGGGCAATTATCAGGGAAGAAGAACTGTTTTTAATGCAAGCCTCAGATCCAATGTATTGATCAGTGAAGCATGCATAATCAAAAACTTGGTTCTAGTGCTAGTTATTTGATTTAAGAAAAGATCTTAATGAGAATTATTCTACATTGAAAAAAATGATTCTACAATTGCAAATGTTATGATATGCTTCATTAACACTGCATTCTTAGAAAATGGAGAAATGTAATTTATTGTTTGATTTTGAGAAATCAAAGAACAAATAAATTATTCTTTCTAGCAATTATTTTAATACTAAAATTAGAATCTCACTACCTTTCATTTCCTACCCCCTTCAGAAAACAATTGAATGATTGTTGTTATCATATACATTTTCATGTTCATTTCTGAAATATTACCAATGGTGAGTATTTCAAATGATAGTTTAATAATAAATAAAATATGCATTTTTGTTTTATAGAGGTTCACTGCTTATCCATGAGTAAGGCTTTGAAGCTTTCTCCCTTCATTTTTGGCATTTGGTAATGCACTCTCTAAATCTGAAAATGTATTCAAAATTACAGAGAGGTTTAAGAAACATCAGAAAAATGTGAAGCACCAAGGACTGCATGTTTACATTATCATTGTTTTTGAACTATTATCAAGTGAATGGAGAGTATGTGACTTTCAAATGAACATTTAGTAATAAATAAAATTGTATTACTTATAAAGATTCACTGCTTATGCATGAGCATGACTTTGAAGCCTTCATTTTGCTTTTGGCAATGCTCTCTGTATATCGGGAAATGTATTCAAAATTATAGAGAGGTTTAAGAAACATCAGTTATACAATTCAAAACACAAAAGCTGGAGGAAAAAAAGCACACAACAACTGTGCACAAGTTTGAAAGTACCTGCTGACATTATATATTAATAAATAGCACAAAAATATAAAATATCCAACACACTTAAGGCTTCTGTACTGAATTGTTACAGATATCTGCAAGATTGTTCATGTGGATTGTAAAAAGAAAAGAAAATGAAATCAAATTTGAATTGTGTAGCTGTGGATTAAAAAGAAGAAAATGTTATTTTCAAAAAATAGCATTTGTAATGCTTTCATCATTCTTAATAACAAATAAGTTTTTAAAAAGCTATTTTCCATTTCTGGTGGCTTTGAAAATGGGACAAGTGAGAATTCATAAAGACAAACTATTCTGGAACTCTGGAACCAATCTAGAGCAATCTAAATGTAGTTCTGAAATAGCTTTCCAAATTCTGACTATTAATGATGAAGATCATTATTTTCCATAAATGGAAAACAGTTATTTAATATTTATTGCATGGAAAATATTCATCTAAGAGAAAAATTACAACAATAATTGTTTAAAAGTAGGGAGGTTATTGTAAATCTGATATTAATGGAGAAAGACACAATGGAATTATATGACAAAATATATAAAAATGGCAAGAAGCCATAATAAACATGTTCACCCATTCTCATTCAGTGAAGGCACACTGAAGCTATTATTACCTCTAAAATACTTCAACTCCAGTTGACTACACTTGCCTCAGAAGTGTCCAGAGCATAGAAAGAAATCCTAAAAGAATAAATTTCCAGTCATTTTCAATGGTGAATGTTGTCAACTGTCCTTTATTCCAGAGAGTCACAGCCCAGGGAACAAAATAAACTTTAATTATTTTCACAGTTATATTCCACACAATAAAATGATCATCCCTTAATTCAAATATACTGTCTTTCTAAAGATTTTCAGATGTTTTGATTGACACCCTGAGCAACTTTCCAAGAATAAACTCTGCATAAAGAAGCTTTGTCATTGTTAAACCAATTTGATCAAGGCAAAAGCAAAAGTTGTTGCAGAAATATTAAAACAAGCCTTTTCCCAAGGTTCAGAGATTTCCTAAAACAGTACAACTGTTTTGAATTTGAGTGTGACTCTTTGTAGCAAACAAAATGTCATTTCTAATCAGCAAATTATCAACAGAAACATATTCTTACCTGGGGTCGTTTCCAAATAATCCCCTGAGTTTTCGAAGAATAAAGTCCCAATTCTTTATAGCCAAGAGAGGAGAGGCAGGCAGGAAATTTTTCATCTTTGAAGAGAGTTCCAGAGAGCAAACATTGCTTTTTTAGGGCCTCAAAATCCTGGTTTAAGTATTTTACAATATTTCCACTGGATCCTAGGCCATCTATGATGGCTTTTTCCCTGGCCAGTTTGAAGACTACAGCTGACATGGTTCCCTGTGAAATGTTAGGGCACAAAGGATTTAAAAGTTAACAGCAAAGAGGAAAGTATGCATGTGAATGGCCACGGAGAGGTGAATCAAAGAAATATCTGACACAGTCCAGTGCCTCTAGAGAAAAAAGTAACATGCTAAGGTAAATAAGTATATAATACCAATCAGTAAATGATAAGAATATACGATATTCTGCATTCCTCTGATGTTAAATATTGTCTTTCTCTTCCTCCTCCCTTTAATAGATATCCCCACCCAGGCCTTAAATTCAGACTCCATAGTCCTCCCTAAGTTATTACTACGTGTTTATTTTTAATGTGGGGGAGGAAAATATCAAGTTTATGACTAAAGAGTAATAATATGAATTGTAACTCAAATGTCAGTGAAATGAAAATTCATTTTTGTCCCAGGCTCATACTTTTGAATGTTCAGTGCAATAATCAAAGGCCAGAGAAAAACTGTGGTTCCTAATCCTAAAAGGCTCAGTGCCCAAAATCCAATATAGAGAGATAACAGACAAAATAAATAAGCAGTAAAACTTTTCATTAAAACCTACTGTTACTTTCAGGGTTAATCCTTCTGATTGCAAACATCCAACTTATAATTGTATTCAACTAATAGCTGATGGCCCCTTACTCCTGTAAAATATTTTTTTTAAATAAAGGACTTTGAGGGAGTCTCTCAATCTTGACCAGTCCTGTCCCGTGATGTCCTGCAGACAATTATAGATATTTGTCTCTCAGTCCCTTTATTATGTCTACTTTCTGGAAGGCTAAGATAGAGCTCTCTAAATATGGTCCCAAGGTCTTACCTTAATTATGTCAGTTTCTAAAAGGGAACATCTGGCTTTTCATTCAGTCATTATGGAAAGACACATTTAAGGGACATAAAGACACAATGTACTTGACTTCAATAAGGCAGCTACAATTTAATTTTTGAATAAAACATTTGTATTTCATTGTCTGTATATTGGATCCAGCTTCTTCTGAATGGTTTATTAGTTAGGTTTAGTTTGGGCAATCCATTCATATATTTGGTGTGAGGAGTAAAACTCAACTCTAAAGTTGTTGGAAGCAAAACAAAGATTTGAAGTGTTTGCAAAGGCTGGTGGAACTCAATACACATAGGTAAGAGATCACACCCAAGAAATGAAAAAGTATACTTTTACAATCATCCTACACCGATCAGTTTATGCCACATTCCTTTCCAGGCCCAGTTGATAGGCCCAGCCTGGTCACATGCTTTGCAACCCCTAGAATCTATTATCACCCCTAAATGTTTAAAGATAGTTAAGCCCTTTATTGTTAGTTAAGCCCCAAGCTTGCTAAACATTCACCCCCCCTCGTGTCTCCCTTATCGGTTCCCCTATTTCACAAGAATTGCAACATAGCCATGGAAAAGAACATTTCCCAGGTGAAAGAGAAAAACATCATAGCAGATACATCCCACAGGCTTGACTATTTTCTTTGTTCATGGAGACTTGAGAACAGCTAAAAATGGTACAACGTATTAAATGCTCTCCT
This sequence comes from Laticauda laticaudata, assembly GCA_004320025.1. Taxonomy (NCBI): domain Eukaryota; kingdom Metazoa; phylum Chordata; class Lepidosauria; order Squamata; family Elapidae; genus Laticauda; species Laticauda laticaudata. The sequence continues at coordinate 17,837 of BHFT01056321.1, forward strand.
GCCAGTCCTGGTCTCTCTGACAGAGGACTTTTCTTGAAAGTTAAGGCTTATGGGAAATCATCAGCAATACAATTGAAAAGCAAATTTAAACATGGCTGTACCTTGGATATATAATTCATAAGCTATATGCAAGTCTATATAATAGAAAATTACAACTTGTTATATTTATCCCACATTAGGTAGCAGTGAAACAGTATACTCTTTATGTTTAACAGCATATGTTTAAAAGAGAAGGCTAAGAAGCTTTCAGAGTCTGCCAGACATATACATGCATGTGTGTTTTACTGTAAATAAAAAGTCTATATTGTAGTCATATCAAAACTCCTTTCTTCCCATATTTTATTGGTATACCTCAAATGGCCACAAGAAGTGTGTGTGAAAAAAAATAATAATCAGAGTGATGGAGTGTCCTGCATGGTTCCTGGTTATACTCCATTGCTTTAAGTTCATTCTTCATGCAGAAAGAATATTAACCTTTCTAGTAATCCTCTTTTTTGGCTTTGCATAACATATACAATATAAATAGGAGGAAATTGTTTAGTATCATTAAGGATGCTTTGGATTCAAACTAGTCCTCTTTAACTAGAATGATGACTGGGTTATAGTTCAAATACAATGCTCATCACGTTAAAGGCTAGGTCACACTGGCTGACGGATGCAAAACGTATGCAAAAAGGACACAGCGGATGAGCAAAATTTCGGGAGTGGCTCCATCTGTTGTTATCCACTCTCAAAAGTGCCCCAAATTTGCATAAACAGAACGGAAAACAACGAAAAGGA
>BHFT01056323.1:0-49298 GCA_004320025.1 Laticauda laticaudata
CCCAATGTAACTACAGGTAGCTAAAAAGGCAATTAAGAGTTGTTAACTTAATCTTACGTAGCTTTTCTCTGGTAATATTACATCATTAATAGAGCATACAAATACTTTGCCTGGCGACCAGATTGACTCTCCAAGTCCAAGCTCATCAATCTGGAACCCCATAAAGCATTCACTATCATAGCTCTCCTGCACCCTAACTACAGTTGTAGAAATGGTACGCATTAAATACTTTTAAGTACAGAAGAGTTCTCACTCTCTAGTCGTTGCAGAATACCTTATGCCACCAGAATCGAAAATTCATATAGACCCAGAAAACCTAAAACTACCCAACACTTGTCCCGATCTAAGCCTAACTTTACGATATAACACAATCCAGTGTGATTGCCAGTGTCTCTATGTCTGTCCATGGCTCTTCTTTAGAATAGATTTACAATCTCAAGATTTAATCGCACATTGATCGCACCAACTCGATTCAGAGTGGTCAATGTCTGAATAATCGTACCACTCCCTCTTTTTCTCTCTCTTTTCCCAAACTCCAAAAACTTTACTCTTAGTACTGTCTGCTATTTGACCTCACCTTTCCTAACGAGGTACCGTTAGAGGGCTTGCATAAGCGCACCAATGTGCCTACTGTCCCTGTTCCTATGTAGTCTTTTAATATTTTTTATTTTTTAAATGTATCCATGTATTCTATAACTATGTTATGATAACCTATTATCTTCGTAAGCAATTTGACAGAATAAATAAATAAAATAAAAATGTTGTCTGATTGGGTCTCACTGCAACTCTTTTATGCACGACACGCAAGGTCCAGATTCCCGGTAGCACAAACATTTCCTTGTTTTTGACTGACAGTTGAAGATTTCTGTCTCGCCATTGTGCAGTTAATTTACTTGGGCAGCAACGTAGCTCGCCTTATCTTTACTAAGCATGAATCATCTTTCAGCATCCCATCAAACAATTCAACTGATATTCCTCAGATCTTAGGAAGAATTTGGTAAGCTTGAGAAAAGAAATGCCAAATCCAGTCTAAAATTCTGGCTGACTGTGCAACCAACCAGAGATGTGAGATATAAGTACATTTACTATATATTAAAACATATCTTTCTCACCATCATGTGAAGAATTTTTTATGGACACAATATTGTCCAAATCCAGATAAACAGTCTAGCTGACAATCCAACCAACTTCATATTATAGATACGACTACCATGGACAGTCTCCAAAAACCACAGCCTAACATCACTGATTGCATTATTAGTTCACAAGCTCAAGCTAGATCAGATACATTTGTTTTAGCAAGTTTACAACCCATGCCTCAGAAAGAACACAACAATATTCTGAATATACCTCAAATTTGGATCCTCTATTGGATGCGTATCATGGGAATTCAAGACTCTGCAGCCAAAACCCTCAGTGTTTTACCTTTTTGCCCCACATTTTAACAATACCACATCACAGGCTCTCCCCAAAAACTTCTACAAATTTAGATGTGATTTCACAATTGCTTGTCTTCCAGTGTAATACTACTACAGTATCATTACAATTTCATTTGCCAGAAATATTCCTCTTGAGATTCTGCATTGTGGACAAACTCCAGTTCAGGACTTGTGTGCAAAAGGGTATTACTGTGAATACAGGTCTGATATAAGACTCAAAAGAATAAAGTGCTAATCAAAGCATCTTAATTTCTCGCATACTCAATGCCAGATTTCAAAGTTCGTGTCATTTAAGAATACTAAATATTGACAACACTGTTTAAGCAAAAATGTGGAATCCACATGGCACATTCAAGATGTCTTAGGCTATCTGCCAAGGATTTTAATGATGACAATAGATTTAACACACCTGCGATGCTTTAGTGATTAGAATACACTCTCAATGTTCACTGTAAACACTACAGCGTTTGTCTTTGCTATCATAACTTTATGTGGTGACGTATTCGACCCAACAGCAAAATATCAGGACTATGCATGTGGGCAACAGCTGCACACAAAAGCACACTACTAGTTATTTGCAATACACTTTTAATATCACCATAAACATTATCTTATCCAGTGTTAAACAAACCAATGGGCCATCACTAATTCTTGTCTTGCTCCACTGTTTCCAATGTTGACGTTCTCACTAAGCATCTCCAACAATACTACCCTTCAATAACCAACTTCATACAGTATTCACCCACAAAGCCCATTCCTATAATTTCAAACCAATTCATTTTTATCATATGCACATCTCTTTATCATATATCATCTTTTCATATTGCTACTCCATCTACACGCTTAACATTAACAAAGGTATTACCATTATAATCTATTCTATACAATTTCTCCCTCACTTCGCAAACTGTTCAAAGAGTAAAATCTATAAGAACTGATAAAAGCTGCTTACTGAAGAAAATCTAAATCCGAAGAGCGTGCACTCTATACTCTCTCTCACATTTCATTTCTCTACAATGTCAGGAATCACAGTCCAGATGCTTCACCAGGTTAAGTTCAACATAGTATATTTCAAACTACACATGATTTTTTAATGTTCTCACTCTTCTCTCTCTCCCTTTGTATATGAAAACAACGAATGGTCATTTTCGCCCACACATCGAGGTTCGAAGACATGCCATTGCTTAACACGGAGATTATACCAAGGTCAGTACAGTACCCTCCATAAACAACTGTGGTCATCTTCTTACATTTTGTCTCCTGGGTTACATCAATTTTACTAACCTACCAACAGTCATGTTTGTCAGTATTCGTTTCAAGGTACACCTTTCATGGCTCCTTCATTTTCTCCTCTTAACACACATCATTATCATTATGTTTAAAATCAGATTTTTTACATTTCATTATGCTATTCCATAACAAAATCTCTAAAAACTATTACTTACAAACATTCTCTCCTCATTGCAGGGTAGATCGCTCATCACAATATATGAGCTAGGTCACTTTTTATTTTTTAATTCATACCGTTACCTTCTAGTAGTGAAAACCAACCCTATATAGTATTGCTTTGTTGTAAAATTCATGTTTTCCCTGGAACAACTCAAGTAATGTCTTCTAGAAAGTTATGGTCAATTTGTACTCGTTCACTTCAAATCTTACGTTTTGTGGGGCTTGAAACTCGTGTGCATCACCCTGTGCACGCTGAATGCTCAGCTATTTCCTGTGCTATCACAAACCTCAATAAGAGTTCCGTTATAACATAAGCTAAGACAGGACTATAAGACATTTCATACAACTGCCAAAAGGACAATAGCTAGCCTTCTAGATCTAAGTTTGACATAATACTCATAAGTCATCGTTATCTCAGCAGGAAATGCTTCTTTTGCTATCGGTGTAAAATTTATTTGAACTAGATGCCAGTGAGCACACGAAGGATGTAAGAAGACAGCCAAAATGAAACAATGAAATGCAAGTTTCTAAGAACCTGCAACTTCAGTAACTGACAGAGATGCCTTTCTTCAGGTTTCATTCATAGCTCTTTTGATTCTAAAACGGAAGGTGCCAATCTTGATTTCTATTGACTGGATGGATCAGGATATCTGTTTGACCTTGGGTGGGGGTGGGCAGTGGGGAGGGTAGGGGATGGCCCAGCTCGACGTCACTCATGTCAGAAGCTGCCTGTTGGTGGTCTGGAGCCCAGCTCCTATACTCATATGCCACGCCTCTAAATACAACGAGTCCTCGCTCGCCTGAGCTCTGTTTGATTGAACTACCAACGAGTTCTTTTGCAATGGGGGCAAAACCCCCCCTTTTCTCTGCCGGCTCCCCAAAGTTTGAAAATGAAAGCGCTTGCAAGCGGCTCTGTCTCGCCAGCGACCCTCTGAGATCCATTTCTTGACCGATAGGCATCATGGGCTGGTCCTTTCACTGTTTCCAGGGTTTCACAAGCTTCTCTACTGACCGTCCCTTCTATATACTGAGCAACCCATAGGTTGGAATTCATCCACCCTGTGCGCTTCAGATATAGACAACACCGCCGTGAGTCAAATACATTCCTGGTTTATACTGTGTCTTGATGGACCGCAATGTTGTTACTCATACTAACCTGATCACCCTATGTCCGATATCGTTAAGATAGGTAGATAGATAGATAGATAGATAGATAGATAGATAGATAGATAGATAGATAGAGATATAGACATAGACCTAGATATAATTATAAATGAGAGATGAGAGAGATTAGAGGGAGGGAGGGAGGGAGAGAGAGAGAGAGATAATAGATAATATACTGATTTAGCCACAAACGAACAAAAAACTGTAGTAACTCATTGTCACAAAGTGTGCTGATATGTAACCCTCTGCTGAAGGATGCCATTCACATTTTAAAAATGAAACATAAACTCATCATACCATATCAGCCTAATGGCCTGCAATACTAGGAGTTTTAGTAAAATATCCCTTTGGGATTTCCAGGTTTGAAAATAATATATATTAGATGCTGGTAAAAAAAAACATCATTATTCCTTGTTTATATGTTTCCACAGATCAGAAATATAATAGAAGTGTATTTCATCTTTGTTTTTTCAGAGTTTTAATAAGGACCAGCTGTTCTCCAAAATTCCAGTTACATCCCAAGAATTCCTTTACATCGCTGTCAACATTGCTCAGCACTTAAACTCTCTTTCCTGCCAAAGCGAACTCTCTGCTAAGTTTTCTCAGCTTGATTATTGCCTTTTTGAGTATCTTATGTTGCAGACTTAAAGACAAATACAAATTCTCTCCTGCCATTACTTAGTTCCAGTCAGTGCAAACATTTATCTATATGAGCAATATCAACAAAATAGAAATGCTACTGTATTCATATATAGGTTTAAGGCATCATTTAGTACTTCACTACAAATGATATGGATCACTTTCAGCCAGACATAACCTCTCCAAAATGTCTTGTTGTAGGGATAAAATGGAGGAAAATCCCAGTCTAAGCTATCTGGAGCTCAGAGAAAAAAATAGAATATAATACTACCTCATATGAAATACTAATGATGTTGACATGATAGTGAAAGCAAAAAACAAAGATTTTTAAAAGATCCTTAGAGTATGACCTAAAGGTCTAAGGCCACTAGTGCAGCTTGCCAGTGAAATGTTAAGATATTGGCAAGGATCAGAGCATTCTTTTTAATTGTTAATTTGTTTTTCTCTCAAAAACAGCAGTAAATGTGTATTTCCAAGTTGAAAGTTATATAAGGGAGGGAAGGTAGGTACCAATATCTATAGAAAAGGTAAAAGGTTCTATCACTTTCTATGTACATTAAGTGTCAAAACACCTACAGCAAAAGTGAGATTTTTATTTATTGCATTTACAGACAACTTATCTCCCTCACAGAGCGACTCTGGGCAGTCTCTAAAAATGACAAATAAAAATAAATAAAACCCAACCATTTTCGTTTTGCTTTCCCAGATGCCAGTGAGAGTAGCAAAGTCAAAACAACAACTTCTACTCAACATTTCTGTTTCACAATTGTTATTCTTACAAAATAGAGCAGCAGCTTCTCATAGTGATGTATGTCTATCATGGACCTCACCCCATTTTTAAGAAATCCATAAAAGGGACATGCATAAGCCCAGCAGTGTACCCACTCTCCCTGTCTTACTTATCTGTATTTACTTCCTTGTTCATGTTTATGTTCATACTTATACCTGCTATCTTGTACGTTTGACAAACAAACAAATAAATAAATAAATTTTAAGCCAGGAGAGATCATAAGGATTGTTTGGTTGCCAATGTAGGAGAATTAACTAACTCTAAGCCATGGCCCATGGTAAAGGATTCTTACACTTGTAGCCACTCTTAGGATTTAATCTGCCTTGTAAGACCTGGTCAACCTCAACAGAATTAGCACTCAACATGGCAGGTGCTACTCACCTCCATAAATGGGGAAAGCTCTCCTCTTCCAATTGGCTGTGGTTCTACAAAGCATATTGTGTGACATATTGGGAAATCAGAGCACATATCAGGGAAACCTGAGGCTTTCTGTATGCAACTCCATCACTATATAAGCTATATAAACCTTTGAATTTGTAAATTCATTTATAAATAGATATAAAATAGTTTTATATTTGCTCATTGAAAATGTAATTGTGATGGGCTTTTTAACATTTTTGCCATATGCTTAATAAATAATAAATAAGAGCAGTAGCTATCTGCAATATATACAGTATAATCAAACTCCATAAACATTTAACATGACTGACTAGTCTTTTCCATAGGCACCACAAGTCGCACAGAAAGAACAGAAACAAAACTCTAAGTCTCACTTTTCCCATCCTCCACTATTGTCTGCGTGTTGGGTCTGCATTCTAGGAGATGTTTGAAGACATGTAAAAACTACACTGTGCCTCCAGTGCGTAAAAATTGCATTTTCCAGCCTACAATTCTGACATGCTTGCAAAAATGCTGGTCACTAGTTAAATATATTTTTTTCTTATTCTTCTGAGATGAATATTCTCAACACACATCCAGGATCCAATTCCCTATTTAAGCAGCTTCTAATTAGCCTTTAGCCTGTTCACCAATTATACATTATATTTCCTTAAAATTAGAAAAAATTAAATTAAGATTCTGTTTAGTTCAGAAGGGTTTTCTATAGGTGCAACCCAGGAATCTTTTGAAGATTAATAAGTAGGAAAGCAGCAATATTAGAAATGTTACGTGCTTGTAGGAGGAAAAAATGTCTCGGCTAGAAAATATTTCAGTAGCATCAGTGAAAGCAGTTTTCTTTTTCAGTAGTGCTTCTCAATTATACCAGATGGTCAGCAGTGACTTTTCATTCAAGAACATTTTGTTTAGCTATGGAAAAAGAAAAAAGTCTGTAAATAAATTGAGAGCTGAAATTCTACGAAAGCAGGGAAGTAAAATTGCCAAGTATACTTAAGTTAGATACACATTACATTTCATTTTGTTGTGTTGTGCAAAATAAGTCAAGTGCAGATAGAACACTATGCAAACAGTCTTTTCTTTAACCAAAAACCCAATTAGACTATTTCAAAACATTAACTACAGGCACAATCATATGGAATTATTTCTTTGCAAGTCCCACTCCCCCTAAAAAATATTGGGGTCCAGGCCAAGCTTTGTAATAAAATCAGACAAGTTACTGTTTGGATGAGAGGGTTCATATGGTTTAACTTTTTGTTACAATTTCTTCCATTAGGCTTTGAAGAATCATGGAAACAGCCACATTGCTGAGGGTAATAATCTTTTAGCAAGGTCAAGGGAGCTTCAGTTTAGATTTGTGCAAGAGAGTGCAAAAGTAAAGTATCTGTTCAGCTGTGTATATGGGGATGGTAAAATACCATTTTACACATGCAAATTATGCATTCTAAATGGTGAATGGATTTTGTCTGATGCATCCAAAGTGCAGGGCCTTTAGCCAAGGTCTGGTAACCTGAAGATTCACAGTATGCAAACAAGTGTGATATCTTCTGATGGACCCTTCAAAAAATATTTCACAAAGAAATTTCAAATTACTTAACAAGTAAAAATAACCAATACACAGATAAGGAAATGAATGTAAGAAATGACCTTACCGTTGTATATTAGCCAAATAGACCATTTGTACTCTCTGAACATCTTCAGTAACACAGTAAATGGATTATATACTTGTAACTGCAGTGCCTCTGGTAGTGACAGCCTATATTGTTTCCACGTTAGAAGGGTATTTATAAAGCACTGGTAACTTTATTTGAGCTTATGAATTATCAGCTATCAGATCATAGACAAAGCTTATCCACACTCAGAACTGGGAAAAACTGAGCCATGTTAAATTCTAGGACAAAGGAAGTACTCTAATAACAAAAGAACATTACGGGAAAGTCAGAAGAGAATCTGATGCAGATATTACGGCAGTACTATGTTATCTTAAAGCATAAGCCAAATATTTGCTGCAGGCATTTGCAGATATCCATTTTTCATTATTAAAACATAAAGTTAACAAGCATCTGTGTTTGTGCTTAATATATATCTGCCATTTTGTAACAATAACAGAATACACTTCATAACAAACTTTACTAGGAAGAACAAAATGATACCCAACAGATATATCTGCTGCCTTAAATTCTATCTTTCATTTCATAATCTCCCAATCTTCCCTATAGTCTCCACTTTTTATATATATCATTTCATTTACTCTCCATTTCTCTAATTTTTTCTGTGCTTTATTATTTTAATTAATATATTTTTAGAATATCCTTTGTGCTTACAACATGCATCTTGATCTTAAAATATGTATATTCTTTCAGTTCCTGCAAATTGTATATATTTGTAGTGTATAGTAGCAAAGGATTTAAATTGAAACTTCCAACCACTTATATATCTGTCTCTTATATCCTCCCTCTGCAAGGTATATTTTATACAGATTTTGGCACAACAATTTCCCTGCCTTCATAATTTTTATTTGTATATGACTCTTTCAATGCTGTATATTTTTCTAGGCAAGAATAAACCTGTCAGGATTTCTCGGCACAATCCCATTCAGCAATGGTATGCCAGTTTCCATGCTTGACCTATTTTTACATTTGCAAAATCCAAACCAGCCAGCTAAAATGTTTGACTGAGCTAGTACCATCAATATGTAGATTTCTCTTCTTGAAATGATGCTTTGCAAATCCATTCAAATGTCAGATATGCCATGAAATTGACCAATATTTCCTTTACAAGTTTATATATACATATATACTTTGTTTACCATTTTCAGACACCAACCTGTTCTTCTATTGCCAAGCCACGACATATTTTAGATGTATTTATGAGTTCGGATAATTGGTTCAATAAAAATAAATGAAATATGCAAACGTACATAAAGAAGCCCCATATTATGAACAGAGCAATAAAGAGGGAAACAGAAAATTCTTCGTATCATTAAGATCCTTGTACACAGGTTACAGGCTTCTTTCTTTAATTTTACTGGAAAAACAAAAAGCACATACAAAGGAATGTACATGCAGAGCTGATGTCTCAATTTATTTAAACAAGAAATTCTATGAAGGAAAGCATGGCCATATTTTCTCCAGGAATGAGATCCACATGCCTTCAAGAGATTAGCTGGATTAGAGATTTACAATGTGATTCTATATGTGTCTATTAACATGTAGGGGCATTAAGTTCAATGGTACTTTTATGCCTGGTTATCTTATGCCTGTACTGGTGAAATACAGTCTTATACATTTGATGCTAACAATTTGGGTTGTGACACATTCCCAATGCCAGGCTATGAACAAGAAGTCACAGCTGCACAATGCCTTTCCCTTTCGCAAGGCATGGGGATCCCCTGTAGCCCTCCTCCAGATGAGCTCACAGAATGGGCTGATACTGGTCAGGAGGAAAGAGGTCACATAGGCTTTATCAGCAAAACTCAGCATCTTGCATTGGGACCTGGCAGTCAATGGTCAAAGCAAAAGTGTCATGCCACTACAACTGTTTTCTTTTGTTGATAGCCCTGAAACTGCATTTTGAATCCATTGCAGCTTCTAAGTCATTTTCAAGGGCAGGCTCATGTAAACTATGTTGCAGTGATCTAAATGCAATCAGTGCATGAATCAAAGTTGTGTTTTCATACAATTATAGCCATTAATCTCCTTATGAAGTTTTCAGTTGCAAACCTTTGCTGCTATGAACAAACTAATCCTTTTCTGCTTTCTCCCACCTTCTTTTCTGTCTTCCACTTGCTCAGATACAGGTAGTTCTGAACTTACAACCACAAAGCAAGACATTCGTTAAGTGGGTTTTTCTCTATTTTATGACCTCTCATGCCATAGTTGTTATGTGAATCACTGCAGTTGTTTAAGTTAGTAACAGGCTATTAAATCCAGCTTCTCCATTGACTTTGGTTGTCAGAAGGTTGCAAAAGGTGATCACATAACTCTGAGACAACACAATCGTCATAAATATGAGTCATTTGCCAAGCATCTGAACTTTGATCACAAGATCATGGGGATATTGCACTGGTTGGAAGTGTCAAAAACGGTCATAAGTCCATTTTTTAATGCCATTGTAACTTCAAACAGTACCTAAACAAACTGTTATAAGTTGAGGACTACCAGTACTGTAAGGTAAGAAATGAACTATATATTTTTCATGTTTGTTGGACTTGCGAACAAAACAGACTTAGGAACAGCCTCTCGGTACATAAAGTATTTGTAAATAGAGCACTGTCTGTGCTGGTGTTTCTCCCAGCCTGCCCTATTTCTGTTTTTTTTTTTAATAGAAAACTATTTTTGTTGGCTAAAACCAGTAGCCCCAAAGAAACTAATAAAGTGCAAACACATGTTCCTCATTTTCTCTTATTGAAAAATAATTTCATGCACTGGATGATAGATATTTTCAGTTTAGAAACTTTCTCAGGATAATGTTACATGGATGAATTTGGGGTTGAACAGCAAACACAAAACATTTTTTTTACTATCACCTTCTTAATTTTTTGGCACTTGTTATTTTCCTGCTCAGGACTATTTTTGTCACTGTTTGGTTAATTCTCTATGTTCTTAGTTTGAACAATATAAACTTCCTCAAACCATGTAATAAAGAACTATGGAACATGTAATCCTTCCTTTTGACTCTTGATAGATGGTTGCTATATTAAACTATATAAAAAATAAAATATATATAATATACATACACATACATACACATAAACTAACAAATAAAAACTAACACCAAGCAAAAAAGTGCAAGAAAGTGTGGTTGAAAAAAAAAACAGAAGAAAAAATATATAGAGAAGTGGCTTTTGATATTCTTCATAGTAATACTTCATAGCAGTACTGCTACTATAATAAATTTAAAAGAAAAAGGAGCAAAAGCTTCAAAAATCTCATTTTTGGAGTCAATATGACATGTTAATATTTGACTGCCTCAATAGTTTCATTTCTTGATTTATCTCAGGGATTTCTAAACTTGTCAACTTTAAGACTTGTGGACTCCTACTCCCAGAATTTCCCTGACACAAAGGCTAGCTGGGAAATTCTGGGAGTTGAATGCCACAAGTCTAAAAGTTGCCAAGTTTAGAGACTCCTGATTTAACAGAATGGAGTTGGAAGGGACTTTGGAGGTCTTCTAGTCCAACCCTTGCTCAAGCAGGAAACCCTATGCTATTTCAGACGAATGGTTGTCCAATCTCTTCTAAAAAACCTCCAACCCACAACTTCGGGAGGCAAGTCATTCCACTGATTAATTATTCTAATTGTCAGGAAATTTATCCTTAGTTCTAGGTTGGTTCACTCTTTAATTAATTTCCATTCATTGCTTCTTGTCCTGCCTTAAGGTGCTTTGGAGAATAGGTTGATCCCCTCTTTTTTTCCTGCAGCCCCTTAGTTATTGGAACACTACTATCATGTCACCCCCAGTCCTTCTTCTCATTAAACTAAACATATCCAACTCATACAACTATTCTTCATGTTTTAGCCTCCAGTCCCCTAATTACCATTGTTGCTCTTCTCTTCACTTTCTAGAGTCTCAACATCTTTTCTGGCGACCAAAACTGGATGCAATATTTCAGATGTGGGTCTTACCAAGGCATTATAAAGTAGTATTAACATTTCTCATGATCTTGATTCTATTCCTCTGTTAATGCAGCCTAGGATTGCATTGGCTTTTTGGCAGCTACAACACACTGCTGACCTATATTTAAGTGATTATCCAATAGCTTAGTGGCCAGTTCAACAAAAACTACATGAATATTATAAAAAAAACATACACTTATGTAAAAGAATGTTATTTCCATCTTGAATTTCTTATACTTTTACTCAGTCTTTCGTTCAGGGGCTCAAACTTCTATATATAGTGCCCTCTTTTCCTATTTTCCCCACCACAGCCCTGTAAGGTAGGATGGATTAAGAGTGGAGAAATTGACCCAAAGTTACCCAGTAAATTTCCATAGGTGAAAGGGAACTCCTTCAGTGTAGTAGTGCCCATGAGTACAAAATTGATGCTTTTTATCCACTTTATTCGTTCACTAATCCAAGCTGTAGAAAATTTCACATACTTTCTTGATAGCTGAACTTGCCAAACAAAAAATTCCACAATAATAGTCAGAGAATTATACTGAGTTTACTCATTGGAAGACCAAGTGCTTTCCTTACATAATTATACATGAACAATTCTTGAATTTTCTCTCTATTATTTTTTTGGAATATTCCACTTTAAATTAAGGGTAGCGCAACACTTTTACTATCCACACTGCATGAAATGGTTTTGCGTGTGTGTGCTTTTGTCTGACTTCAGATATTTCAAAAACACTTTCACTGAAAATTGGTCAGATACTTTGAGTCTTAGCACTGATAGGTAACAACACCGAATGTTTTCAACTGATAATATTCTTTTCAATTACATACCCAGTATTTGGAATTTGACACCCAGATAATGTGTCATATATAATATATAATTATGTTAGGAAAGCCCTTGGTCTTCCTATGAGTAAACTCAGTAAAATTCTGTATTATTATGGAATTTTTTGTTTGTCAAGTTCAGCTATCAAGAAAATATGTGAAATTTTCTACAGCTTGGATTAGTGAACAAATAGAGTGGATAAANTATTATTATGGAATTTTTTGTTTGTCAAGTTCAGCTATCAAGAAAATATGTGAAATTTTCTACAGCTTGGATTAGTGAACAAATAGAGTGGATAAAAAGCATCAATTTTGTACTCATGGGCACTACTACACTGGTTCCAATTTAGTTTAAGATACAACACAAAGTACACTTACCCAGGGGTACATCTCACTTGAAAGCATGGGACTTGTTTCTCAGTAGAAATAGAAATGATTTATTTCCTATTTTAAGTGCTTAGATCTGGCTGAATTGTTCTGATTTTCTCCCTCTTTCATACCATATGTATGCCTTTTTGTTAATCAGGGAAGTGGGAGAAAAAAAATTTAAAGAAAATGAGAGATTAGAAATAAACTAATTTGGAACAATTTATATACAAAATAGAATGTTAAATGCTGTGTAACACAGAGCTTGAGAGGAAGAAGAAAACAATTATATATAATTTGTCAATCACTTTTCTTCAGCTATAAATATGCCTGCAATTTTTCTGACAGATCATTTGGATTTTGGATGAAAAATAAAAATCAGCCAAGTTTTGTTCAATGAACCATTTTATCTGTTTTAACTATATACCATAAAGTTTTATCACCTGGAAAAAAAATGAAGAAGATGAATATTATAAGCTGCATGATTGGTCTGAAAAGTAATAGATGTCACTTTCTTTCAAATTACTTCCTTCCACCGAATGACATGAAATGTAAAATAAATTATCTAATTATCATCAGATAATATCAACCTGCTCAAATGACATAATCATGGTTTTTAACCAATCAGTTCTTTTCTACAGAGTAGTACATTCTGCTGATTAAAATGTCAGCATAAAGCACAGCTTCTCATTTTAATTCTCACTGCTAAAAGTAGCTTCTATAATGGTGAAATGTCTTAATTAAGTGGCTGGGGAAACCAGGGGTGGATGCTACCAGTTCTGCCCAGCTCTATAGAACCATGAGCTCTGAAGACCAGCAGACACAGAACCGGTTCTGTGTCTGCTGCTGTTTGGCCCGCCTGCCCACCAGGGCTATTACCTGACCTTTATTTCCTGCTTTGTCAACCACAGCTGCTTTGTGCAGCAAAATGTAATCACCGAACCAGGAGTAACACTGGTTGAATCCCACCCCTGGGGGAAACCCCACAAAATTGTAAACAAAATGTTCCATATTAGGTTTTTTTTCCTAAATTAAAATGCCTTTGGATAGTTCTGCCCAAGTGATTGTGAAATATGCTACCAACTTTCTTAAGCCAAATTAAGAGAAGGAAGTTGTCACAAAGCAATTTTAGGCATGCCTACTCATATATTTATTTTCATTCTTCAGATGCTGGACATGATTTATTCCTAAATGGAACTGCATCAGTGGTGGGATTCAAACTTTTGTTACTACCTGTGGGCGTGGCTTGGTGGGCATGGCAGGAGAAGGATACTGTAAAATCTCCAGTCAAAGATGGTATTTGCCGACTACTCAAAATTTCCGCTACCAGTTCTCCAGAACTGGTCAGAACCTGCTGAATACCACCTCCAAACTGCATACAATTTTGCTGTTAAAAAACTAAACTTTCAGAAAGGGGTAGAACAATGCCCCGATTATTATATAAGTATTTCCTATTTATAGGATTGATAAAGCTAGATCTCTTTTATAGATTCTTGAGAATTACAATGACAATCCAAGATTATGGAAGGTACCTGAGTTCATAGGAGTCTCTGTCATTTTAAATACAGATTAATTTATACTCTGCCTTGTTTCACCAATTGGTAGGGGAAAGCTTTTATTTTTGATTGGTACTTTCTCTAAAGGTACAGGGCTATAAGTGAGAAAAGATCTTGGGATGCCTTTTTAAATATATCATATGTAATGTATCCATATTACTGTTTGTTCTATACATATAAACCAGTATAATCATTAGTTATTCTAATGTTGTTAAATAAATGATATTAAGCTATATGTTTTAAGTTCTTATTTGGGAGCTGTCAGAATTGCTTGACTGTTTTACTTGCAGCATTTTCCTATTTATACTTTCCTAGTCTAAAGGACAGCTGGATGGAAAGGAAATCCTTTGGCTTGCAAGTAAATCCTTTGGCTTACAAGGGAATAGCATTCTCTGTGGGAGTTTCCCAAAGGAATTTTTTTCATTTTACTGAGATCCTCTGTTTAGTGCACCAACATGATTACAATTTAAGAATAGCTCTTATTCTCAGGGAAATAGTACATATTTATATCATATTTTTATACTATATATTACTTGAATTGATATGTTCTAGGTACTCTCCTTTCTATTTTTCCAAGGACTGGACTGAATGGAGAAGTTGTTGGCAGAAGAATATAAGCCTCTAAGCTAGCCAGACCAGAGTAATTGAAGATTCAGCCGTTCCTAGTAGCACTTTATTATCAAGTCTTAAGATGGGACATTTGGGAAGAAGAGATTTGGCAGTCACATTTTAAACTGTACCATCTGCCTTTTGGGCATGCTCAAACTTTTCAACAATTTGTAATGGCTGGGAAAAAATTCCCCAATGCCCACATCTAATTATATTCTACTAGCATCTTCCTTCTGATATGCCAGACTGACTTCCTTGAAGTTTCTTATCTATACAGATAAATTCTGACAATTGCTCCTTGGATAGAGGAAGAAAAGCTGCCAATCAAAGATATCCCAATCAACAGGGGATGGGAAATTGACCTTTATTCATCTTCCTTGTTCCATCTTGTCATTCCTTAATAGTATCTGTTCTTACTGGCTGATTTATTTGACTCTGAAAGATCAATGCTAAACCAGAGATATTTAATAAATCTACTCAGCTACCATACATTTATTAATATATAGCAGTCTAGATAGACTGGTATAAATTTTGATTTGTTTTTGATAACCCCTTGCTATATTCTTTTCATATTTTTCCCAGTGAACTTGGGCTTTGATTGCAGATTGGCTTGGATTACATTACGACTTTAAGGGATTGTCTTCTACATGCCTAAACTGCTGCATAATTCACATTAGGCCTTTGAGCTAGAGGGATGATAGGTGAGATAGGCTTAATTACTGAGAGAGGTGGATGGGTGAATGGATGCAGAGCTTAGTTATTTCCCTGTTCCCAAGCAAAACGCCCCTTATATTGAAAGTAAATTGTCTTCCCGCTGACTCCGATTAACTGGCCTGAAAGATGCCAACTGAGTCATTTTATGCAACTAGCACTGAAACAGCTGCTGCTAGTTTTGATTAGGAAGGATATTTTGAGAGGAGCGGAAATGTAATTAAAATTAGAAGAAAAAAAAAGGAAACAAAAAACTTATATTAGTATCAAGCTTAAAGGTCAGAACTACTATGACTCATGACAGTAGATAGTAGATCTACTTGTTTAAATTAGCTCTACCCAAGACACAATTTTTAGAGCATGTGAGTTTTGTAAGTACAGTGTCTTCAACTTGCAATTACATTTCTGCTTTTATCCAGTTTGTTTTCTCAGCTGATTAAGAGAAAAGTGCTTTGGAAGGAGAAAATTCTTTCAATAAGTAATATGTATAGAGGACCGACTTCAATGCTCTAAGAAAGCTCTTGTTGGAAATCATAGACATTTGATACTATATGATTGAGACAAATTTAAACACATGCTAATATCACTATTAATTTGAGTCCCAGGACAAGGTTTTTTTTAAACAAGATGAGGATTATACATCTGATTGCACAAGTAAGTCCCACGGTTAATATTTCAGTTGTGCTTGTTCTATTAATTCTGACTCATTCAAAACTTACTAATTTTCTCAGGAAATTCTATGTTGTCAGTTGCCAGATTTTTTAAATAACTGCTGGAATTAAATCATGTGATTAAGATTTAATTTTGCAAACCCTTACTCATTATTTCTGTGAACAAATGCGACATTTGGCTATTGCAGAGTTCAACAAGAATTGTATAAAATGATTTGGGCCTTTGATTTGGATTATCTCTCATGTTTTCTATTGTCTGTTCATGTGGACATGGGGAAGGAGTGGAAGGAATCAGCCACATAACAAAGGTCCAGATGGTTATTTAACTTCTGAGCTATTGTCCGAATATCTTAGGACATATCCCAAGAAAACATACACTTATGAGTTAATTCTTTAAAAATTTAGTCCAGTTTTTATAACCTTCCCCCAAAAGCTATAAATTTTATTAGTCTGGTTATAATTATAAATTTACATTCTAGTATCAATATATTGCTGAAAATCAAATAGAACCTAAAATGTATACGTGGGTGGAAGAAATTAAATTAGAAAATATTGGAATTTGAAGTATTTAACTGCATAATGATGCATTGAAGTCCAATGATTTCCGTCGGCTTGAATACATCAATGTTTTTTTGGAGTCCATTTAAACTCATTGAGCAATTTACAACATCTTCATAAGAAAACAATGCTCATGTGATATAGTAGATGTATAATCCAAAATGAATCAGTCATCACAAAATAATCCATATTTGATTGCCTAACTGTTCTTGCTTTTATCTTTCCAAGGATGAAAAGAAAATTCCAATTCCAAGTACAGCAGGACATGAATTTGAAATGGGGTTAAAAATTGCAAATGAAAAAAATATTCAGAGTCAAAAAGTCATATTTGGGATCTAAGCTGTTCACATGAATGCATTTATACTAGGCAGTTCTGTGGTTCATTCTTTGAGAGAAAAGTAACTCATCTGATATGGCCAGAATGAATATTGAATTTAGCTGAACAGATTTTTTTTTACTCTGATGCTAAATGTTCCCATGATAATCTAACAAGTACAGTAGTACCTCAGTAATTTGTTGAAGATGCAACAAATACTAAAACTGACAAGTACTGAAAAAAACATAAACGTGTCGCGCTATTTCATTCAGAAGAAATATCAAGTCATGAGGCAGCCTACGTCAGCAAGTTCTTCCTTGTGTGTTGAATACTAAATTTGACAATTTTGGGAGCTATCAACTGCTGAAGTATGACTGTATATGATCAATAGAAAAATAATGATAGTGGCAAATATTTTCCTGAATGACCATGGGTCATGACCATGGGTGAGCAAAAAAGCATGAGAGCAGACTGGTTTCCAACTTCCTGCTGGCTTCCCCAGGGGTGGGTTTCTACCAATTCTGTCCACCTCTGTAGAACCGGTAGCTTTGAAAAGCAGCAGACATAGAACCGGTTTTATGTCTGCTGCTGTTTTTGCCTGCCCACCCACCCGGGCTCTCACCTGACCTTTATTTCCTGCTTTTTCAACTTCAGCTGCCGTGTGAGGCACAGCTGCAGTTAAAAAAGCAGGAAAAAAGTGCTTTTTGAAAGGCTGCTTCTCTGCACGCAGCATGCTGATGACGATTTACAGGTGAGTATGTGCAGCATAAATCACCGAACCTCATAAATCACCGAACTGGTAGTTAACCCTGTCGGATCACACCCCAGGCTTCCACATTGCTTGTAGGAAGCAGGTAGGGAGTATTGGAAATCATGATCATGCGACTGCAGGGATGCTGCAATGGCTACAAATCTGCAAATTAAACTGAAATGAATTTAATAAAAATTTCAATTCCACAGGAGTAATGAGTCCCAGATTATTTTTTTTTATGCACTCGTTAAGTTAGTAGATTTTAGGTATCTTGATTCCAAAGTTATGGTATAAGATGCCATTTGGGTTAACTTGAGGGTATAAATTGAGAAATGAAAGCTTTAGTAGTATATAGATATTGAAAATATTTATGAATTGTATCTTGTTGCAACCAAAGAGCTGGAATTTATTTTTATGTATTGATTAGATTTTGAAAATATTTATGAATTGTATCCTGTTGCAACCAAAGAGCTGGAATTTATTTTTATGTATTTATTAGATTTTTATCCTGCCTTTATTACTTTATAAATAACTCAAGGCAGTTAACATATATAACACTCATTCCTTCTCTTATTTTCCCCAGAACAATCTTGTGAGGTGGGCTGGGATGAATGAGAGTAAGTGGCCCAAAGGCTTTCATGCCTAAGGCAGGACTAGAATTCAGTCTCCCAGTTTCTAGACCAGTACCTTAACCTCTATACCAACATGGCTACATTCTTTTACCTTTTTACAATAGCTTTTTGTACATTGATCCTTTGAATGGCAAGCAGTTTATAGTACATTGATCCTTTCAAAGGCAAACTTTCGATAATCAGACAAGGATAGGGAAATAACAATTTCAAATGATGGCAGAGCCTATATTATAAGTTGTTATTGGGATTCAAGCAAGATTCCTTCTTTGCTTTATTTATTCTTAACTTTTGATAGATATTAGTGTTTTTTAGCTCTTTGTATCTTGTAAGCTGCCCAGTGAATCAAAAGTTGGAATTAAGATTGCTGGGAGAAATATCAACAACCTCAGATATGCAGATGATACAACTCTAATGGCAGAAAGTGAAGAGGAACTAAAGAGCTTCTTGATGTGGTTGAAGGAGAGTGCAAAAGTTGACTTGAAATTCAACGTTAAGATCATGGCATCCGGCACTCTCAATTCCAGGCAAACAGATGGGGAAGAAATGGAGGTAGTGACAGATTTTATTTTCCTAGGCTCCAAGATCACCGTAGATGGGGACGATAGCCAAGAAATTAAAAGATGCTTGCTGCTGGGGAAAAAAGCTATGGCAAATCTAGACGGCATACTAAAAACCGGAGACATTATCCTGCCAACTAAAGTGTGTACAGTCAAGGGTATAGTTTTCCCAGTTACAATTTTATGGCTGTGAAAGTTGGAACATATGAAAGGCTGATCGCCAAAGAATTGAAGCCTTTGAACTATGGTGCTGGGGAAGACTCCTTGGACTGCAAGGCGATCAAATCGGTCAGTCCTAGAGGAGATCAACCCTGACTGCTCTTTAGAAGGCCAGATCCTGAAGATGAAACTCAAATACTTTGGCCACCTAACGAGAAGGAAGGATTCACTGGAGAAGAGCCTAATGCTGAGAAAGATTGAGGGCAAAAGAAGAAGACTTTAAACAGAGAATGAGGTGGCTGGATGGAATCACTGAAGCAGTAGGCGTGAGCTTAAATGGACTCCAGGGGATAGTAAAGGGCAGGAAGGCCTGGAACGTTGTCCTATGGGATCGCGTCGCAACTAACAACAACAACAAAAGCTTTCCAGAGCTCGTAAAGAATAGGTGGTTATAAATAAATGGCATGTTACCAATGAGTTCATATGTGAATTCACAGGTATCTGATAACACTTCCAATATTTCACTGATTTGTCTTGAAACATCTTTGCCAATGTTGCGGAGAAGATGCCACCTGTAAAACATCGTATATAGAGTATACGATGAACTGCTCGTATACTGAACTTTGAACTGCTAAATAGACTGCATTTTATAAGCTTCGGGTAAAGCTTACAGTTGCTTCAAAAACCAGCTGTCCCTGTGTGTGAATTTTCAGGCTAGGCATCTGAGCCTGAACCTTGCACAAGATAAAAGATAAGAGAGCTTCATCTATCCTCCTGTTAGTCTCACAAGAGAAATAAGAAAATAGTGTACTAGTTAAATCATTATTACAAGGTTCCATTAATAGCAGATAATTAATGTATTTATTAGTTGCAGACAAAAAGCATTCAGGAGTACTACTTCAATCATTATTACAAGATTACATGAACAGCAACTAGTCAGTCTATTAATTCCAAGCCAGAAGCACGCAGGAGTACTACTTCTATATTTATTGCAAGGTTACATTAACAGAATCTTGCAAATCTGAAAGTCCTCCTACTTTCCTTCTATTCTTCAGAAAACTAGGGAAAGTCCCTTCTGAGATGTTTTCCTCCTCCCTCTTCTTTCCCACTCAAGTTTTATCAGACCGTGATTAGCCTGCTTTTCCTCTTTATCTTCCAAGGTCATTTCTACATACCATTATAGCTCCCAAGAGATAAAAATGCTTGTATGCAGTTCTATTTTTTTCTGAATCCAGATTATCAGAGGATTGGAAAAGGGAGCATTACTTTAAACTGGTAGTTAAGGCTAGATTCCACTGGCCAACAGATGCAAAACGTATGCATAAAGGACACAGCGGACGAGCAAAATTTCGGGGGTGGCTCCATCCGTTGTCATCCGCTCAAAAGTGCGAAAATTTGCATAAACAGAACGGAAAAGGAAAAGAACGGACGGTGGGTAGTATGGTAGCGGGGATGTTAAGCGGATGTTCATAGGAAGCCTAGCAGATGTATATCGGATGCAAACCGTTCACTGCGCATCCTTTCTATTTCCGTGCTACTAACGCTGTGTAGACGTTCCATGTACCTTTTGTTTCCTCCCTCTTCTGTTTTCAGCTGCAGTGGATGTGAATTGAGGGGATGCCCAGAGGATGCAGAGAGGATACAGTGGAGCCTTTAACGATGATAAACAGACATAGAACGTTTGTTGCTCGTATGTCGTGGATTTCATCGTACATGGCAGAAAGTTCCATCCGTTCACAAAGTTTTGTGCAGCTCAAAACTTCTTGCGCGGATGAATCTCAGGTGGACGGAATGCTCAAGGATAGAGCGTATGAAACACGTATGCAATGAGTGCACAATGGATGCATAGCGGTTCCATGGATGGCAAGCTTTTTTTAATGTTTTACATCCTCTTTGCATCCGTTGGTGCAGTGGGACAGGGCCTTTAAGAAGCAAAATCTGAGCAAGTCCCGGGAACTCCTGCAAAGAATGGAGGCAAAAATGTTGAGTCTAGCTGAACCTTAATTAGAAAATTGTTTCTTTCTCTGGACAATGCCCCCTCCATATTTGAATTAGTAGTCTTTTAACACAATAAACATGAAAATGGTTCACTTGCAATGGGTTGGAACTGCCCCGTATGTGAAAAAGTCATGACTTTAAAAAAAGAAGAGAAATCGCATTTGGCGGGCTGTAGTATTTTTCCCTGCTTTACTGCACTCCTTTAGACTTAGGCCAAGTG
This sequence comes from Laticauda laticaudata, assembly GCA_004320025.1. Taxonomy (NCBI): domain Eukaryota; kingdom Metazoa; phylum Chordata; class Lepidosauria; order Squamata; family Elapidae; genus Laticauda; species Laticauda laticaudata. The sequence goes on from BHFT01056323.1 coordinate 21,422, forward strand.
GAGAGGCTCCTTTTAGTTATGAATAGAAATACTGTATTGCCGGCTGCCAGCAGTTCGAGTCTCACCAGGCTCGAAGTCGACTCAGCCTTCCACCTTTCTGAGGCGGGTAAAATGAGGGCCCGGATTGTTGGGGGCGACAGGCTGCCTCTTGTAAACCGCTTCGGAGAGGGCTGTAAAGCATCGCGAAGCAGTTCCTAAGTCTTCTTGCTATCTTCCCAAACACCCGTGAGAACAAGGAAGCCCCGAGTTTGCTATCTTTTAATCCTTTCATACATAGGTCATCCCGAAGCCCGCCCGCCTTTTTTCGGCCAGAACAAGGCGGTCTGTGGAAAACGGGGACCCTCCCCTCGCCTTTCCCTTCCCCCCCGCCCTTTTCTCAACGGGAATGGAGGTCCGTGACGTCTTTGGCCGCTCGGGAAGGAGCGGAGCCGACTTCGGAGAAGCCTCGACGGATCGGATGCGGTCCGTCGCGGCCGTCCTCCGGGGGCGCTGGTGTAGCGAGGAAAAGGAAGGCCCCCGGGGAGCTGGAGAGAGTTAGGCAGAAATAGAGAGAGAGAGAGAGGAGAGGAAGGTGGCGGCGGGAGGGAGAGAGAGAGAAAGAGAGAGAGGGAGGAGAGGAAGGCGGCGGGAGGGAGAGGGAAAGAGAGAGAGAGAGGAGAGGAGAAGGAGAGGAAGGCGGGGGAGAGAGCAGAGAGAGAGAGAGAGAGCGAGAAGGAAGGCGGAGGGAGAGAGAGAGATGAGGAGAGAGAGAGAGAGGCAAACAACTTTTTTTTTTTTTTTTGCTTCCAGTGAGTTGCAGCCCCCGGCCCGCCGCCGTCCGCCGGACTTGTAACCTGAGCCTGCAACTGGCTGGAGCGCGGCGCTGCAAGGCGAGAAGGAGCTCCGAAAGCCGCGGGCGGCGGCGGCGGCAAGACCGAACTCAGCCCCGCTCGGAGGGCAACGGCGGCGGGGCTGGTGGTAGCTGGGTGCTTTCTTTCCCCCCGGTCCGAGGCTCGCTTCCGACGCTGGGGAAACCCGGCAATGAGTAGGAGAGAAACGGCGTGAACCTCCGGCGAACTTTTCCCCCTCCATTGTGCTGGGCAGGCGGAGCGGGGCAGGCGGATGGAGGATGCGCTCTGCCCGGCGAGCTGTCTGAGAAGGAGGCGGCGGCGGCGGCGGCGAGGGAAGCGCCGGGGACGACGACGATGAAGCAGCAGCAGCAGCAGCAGCAGCAGCCGGCCTCGCCGCCTCCGAAGCACTACGGGGCGGGCTGCCCGGAGCCCCGGCCTCATGTGGCCCCGGCTTCCCCCGGGGGTCCCGCTCACGGCATGGGCTGGAGGAGGAGGAGGAGGAGGCCCTTCTCGCTGCTGCCTTTCCTTTCCCTTCGCGACTACGGCTTCTGCATGGCCGCCCTGCTGCTCTTCTGCCTCGGCTCCCTCTTCTACCAGCTCAACGGGGGCCCTCCTCACTTTCTGCTGGACCTGAGACACTATCTGGGTAAGGCCCCGGAGGGAGAAAGCGGGCAGGGATGCTCTTGCCGCGGAAAGGAGGTGGGGGACCCAGCCAGGGACCCCTCGCGTGTCGGGGCTGGAGGGAGCCGGGTTGGTTTTTGTTTTTTTTTTCAGAGAAGGGAAGACTTCCTGGGCTCCTTGACGTACTCTAGGTAGTGGGCGGAGGTCTCCGAAGTTTAAACTTGTTGTCCGGGGCATGTTTGCCCAGCTCTCTGCCTGCCGTCTGTTCGGAAGTGGACCCGTGAAATTGAACATCCTTCTCTTTGAAAGGAACAGAAAGGGGAGAGTGAGATTACACTGAGAATGTTTGGTTGGGTTTTTTTGGGGTTTTTTTTTTTTAAGCTTTCTAAATAAGATGNTTTTTTGGGGTTTTTTTTTTTAAGCTTTCTAAATAAGATGTGCTTGCAACAGTAAGTTGGTGAATAGTGGGAACCTGTGTGAAAATGCTGAATTAAATGTTTGGAATTGGCAAGGGGGTTGTCTTTGCTACCTAACCAGGATAATTTCCTTGTGCTGTATGCTTTATTAATACCCAACAAGCAGCCAAAGGTTTGTCTTCATTATATTACATAAGCATACTAGGGACGGAGTGAGGGGGAAATCCTATTTATTATAACCACTGCTGACAGGATGAAACTTAGGAAGTGAATTAAAGGATACTTTTAATCTGCATTTAAGGGGCCCGAAATAACAAATAGAGCTTTAAGGCACAAATCAGAAGTAAGAAGTACTTATAACAGTGGCTTTTATGAATCCTTAGCAGTGATGGGATTCAAATTTATTTACTACCGGTTCTGTGGGCGTGGCTTGGCGGGCGTGGCAGGGGAAGGATACTGTAAAATCTCCAGTCGGAGGTGGGATTTGCTGGTACTCCTCCGAACTGTTCAAAATTTCCAGTCCCGGTTCTCCAGAACTGGTCAGAACTTGCTGAATACCATCTCTGATCCTTAGTCATATTTTTGGACAGATTGTTTTAATAGGGTCCTCGATATGCACTTGCCATCATATAAACTAACCCCATAGATTTATGTTTCAAAGATTGGTGTTTTAGCTACTACAATTAACATTAGTTTCTTTTCCTTCCTCTGGCTTCATAATGCTTGGTAACTGTCACGTTCTTCATTATAAACCTGTTCCTATAGTAAGAAGAAATAACATCCCTACTGCTCTTGTTAGCTCCATGAAGGGCCTTTGTGTGGAATAGTAGGGGAACTAGAGGGTGACAAAAAAAGTCCTACATCACTTCCAACTTTATTAGATAAATCATTGAGGCTCACACCTGATCCCAGCCACCCAGGGATAAAATATTGTCCAACAGACAGCAGCAGACTGTTGCTGGTCTTTCAAGATAGTGTTAGATAGAATATAACTAGGTTATAATGAATTTTAATGTAGGAGACTTACAAAATCTCAGTGGAAAGTAATGACACCCTATGTTAACCATAAACCTAAAATAGTTATAATAAGATCTTTGGATCTAAACATGTGTCAAAATCATCCGCTGATCACAGCAGTGTTGCAACTGGCAGCTGGCAGTTATTTTCCCACAGAATGAAGTCTCTCTTTTGGTTATTATTATTTAATGCCACCTTCCTAAAATTATCTTATTTTAAGTCATTGTAATACATGAATGACCTTTAGAGATAATGTCCATTTGTGCTATTTCCTTTATAATATTTCTTCCACTTATATAGATTTCACTGTTAACTTTTAATTAAAGGTGTAATAGATTCACATGTATTTTACATGCAGTCCATCTGATTTAGTCTCTACTGCTTTCAAATGACACTGTAGACTGTATAATTGTAAGTTAATTTTCTGACATTTCTGTATATACCATATCCAACAGTTGTATATATGTATTTCTTTATTATAAAGCACATTTATTATTGAATACATGAGCTTCTTTCAGATATTATTGTGTTTATATATTTCCTTCTACTAACATCACCAATTCCCAAATTGATTGATTGTGAATGTTCCTTTTGGAATTCAGTAATGAAGTTTCTACATCTGGGTCCATATTTTTTTTCTTTTGTAAGAGAGACAAGAACTGGAATAGTATTTTTCAAGAAGATTCCACCATCACTAAAGAAATGGGAATAAAGCTTCTTTTGAAACTGCTTTTCTATACACCAAAGGTTGCTTGATGTATTATATTGCATTGTGAGTTTTGGTATTTCTCTGTTCTCTTTACCCACTAAATGTATTTAATAATGAAAATTTATTTGGAGGAATGTGAATCATTCTCAGGTTTGTGATTCAGAAACTGATAGGAGTTTATTATCATAGAAAATGGCCAGTATATATTAAATATGAAACAGTAAAAGGTTAAGGATGAACTATTGTTATTTTATTCTACTGCACTGAAAAGAGTTGGAAGCTAACACTTTTCTTTCTCCCCCCCTTCCTCATTTTTCCAATGTATGTGTGGATAGACAGACAGACAGAAAGACAGAGCTTATATAAGTGATGCCCAGTTTCTAAAGTCTACAAACTCAGTAGGTGGAGAATTATGAAGTACTGTACATAAAAGTGTTTAGAATGGTTTTCTTTTTAGTTAAGGAGAAAGGCAGTCATACTGTGTTAATTTGTAGTAAGAAAAATACTTTGATAGTATCAATGATCTTGATAAAAATACACATATGCTTATTCTCTTAGACATATCTGGAATACAGTTATTTCAGAAGATAAAAATAAATACTAATAGTCATAAAAATCTGTGTGGTACAGTTATATTCACCATTACATAAGAGACATATTTTTGTACGGTGAGGCTTCTTGTTTAAGGCCCTGTCACATCGGCCGACGGATGCAAAAAGTATGTTAGAAGGACACAGCGGATGAGAAAATGTTCCATCCGTTGATATCCGCTCTCAAAAGTGCCCCAAATTTGCATAAACAGAGCGGACAACAACAGAAAGGAACAGACGGGGAGAAGACGTAGCAAGGATGTTAAGTGGATGCTCAACGGAAGCCTAGTCGATGGAAGCGGATGGAAGCGGATGGCACATCCGCAGGGCTTCCGGGGGAGCACAGCAAAGTGGACGTGCAGCAGAAGGGGCAAAGTTGGACGTGGTGCGAAGACAGAAGCGTCTTGCGGAGTAAACTTTTCATGCGTAGCGGATGATGCAGGTGCAAGGCGGACGACCTAGTGGAATGCAAAGCGGTTACTGTGTGCAATGGAAGATGTCATGCGTACGCCCCGCGGAGTGTAAAAGGATGCAGCTCGCAAGCAGGTCACCATTTCAGAGCGAAAAGGACCGCTGCCCAGACACATTCTTCAGCCAACATACCATGGGGAAGAAGAGGAATGCCGCTGTGTCATCTGCTGCCAGCCCTGTGGCAAGAAGGACAGGCCACCATCCCACCCCCTTGGCCCTGACTCTGCGTTACTGCTTGGGGGCTTCTGCTGCTGGTGGCCTGCTCCTGGTGACTGTTGCTTGCTGCTGGTGCTTACTCTGCTTGGTGCCAGCTTCCTGGTGCTGTTGCTTTCTGCTTGGGTGCTTCTACTCCTGCTGGTGCTAGCTGGTAGCTACTGGGTGCTAGCATTTTGCTGGCTGTTTGTTGCTGGCTGAGTGGTGGTGGCTGGTTGTGTGGACCAGCCCCTAGAACCTCAAAGCTCCCTTCTGATGAGGCCCAGAGAAGCCACCTGCCAGAGGGCAGGAAGAGGCATTCTGCGAAGGATAGGGAGTAGGAGACAGTACTCCCACTCGAAAGAGGAACATGGAGTGATGAGTGTTGCCCTCCGCGCATTGGTCTTGAGGCTAGAGAACGATAGTACCTATAGGCGGAAGGGACACAAGGCTGTCTACTCGAGACAAACGAAGCGGAACGCAGCGGCTTGGAGAGAGGAAGGCGGCCAGAAGCCTGCGGTCTACACTTCAGGAGGTCCTTCCTATCGGGTGGTTTGGAAGCATCAATGACACATACTGAAGGTACGGAAAGCTGCATCCTCAAGAAATAGTCTGGCGCAGCGCCGCCAGTTCCAAGTCGTCAACCTCTGACCGGTCGATTACCCGGTTGGGATGGGCCAACGTGCAGACTTCATTGCGTAGGGTGAGGTCCGCCACCGAGGGAGCAGCCCCTCTGTTCAAACCTAGTCTCTCAGGCAGGCCCCACCAGAGAGCCAGTCCTCTTTGTGGCCAAGCAGTCTAGCTCTCTGTGTCAGGCAGGTATCTGTGTGAGACAGCCCCACGACGGAGATTCCCGACAGCTTTGCACTCCCCATGGTGTGAGAGCCACAGTGGCCGAAGAACCCCCTGGACGCGCGAGTGGGTAGCAAGGAGAGGACGCTGACACCAGAGACCAGTCCCACCCCCACCCCAGCTCCGATCCTCCAACAGAAAGCAGGACAGAGAGGAGAGAGTACTAGAGGGCGACTGCAGAGCCACACTGTCCTGCTGGAGGTCCAGGGACACATTCAAAATCAGCGTAGATCTCTCACGAGCTGGTCACACACCGACATACCATTACTTCTAACCAGAGAAAGCGCATTTTTCCGTCAACACTATGTCAACCTGACCCTCATGGACATGTCACGGAACTCCCGAGTAGCCAGGTTTGATATTAGGCAAGAGGATCACTCAGCGTCTTCCTGCACAACACTCCAGCCCAGCTGCCTGAACCTGCTCCGACCCAGTCCAAGTCTAACTTCCTCCACCCGCAGTTGATGGTGACAACCCTGGTTCCAATGCTGTTCCAACAAGGCCCTTACCTTACTTCAAGGTTCTACGTCTGATTCAGGCAGTCCAGCCAGCACAGGGCAAGCCCTTCCCAGCTCCAGGGCACAAGGTTTCATCGCTACAGCTCACCGACGCCTACCAGAATGCCACCGACTGCCACAGATGCCTACCGACGCCACAGCATGCCACCGACGCCTCACCTCTCTCAAACTCTCACCCAACCACGACATGCCTCCACTACACTCCTCCTTCTCCACCCCACAGCCCAACCCAGCCTCAGAACATCTGTCATCAGTCTTGGGACGGACCACCCCATTGTCATGGAGGAAGGCTGGGCTCTCAACATCACAGGACGTGTGAAGCCTAGCTCTCTCCTGAGGAGCTTCCTCAACACACCATCCCCTGTTGTCCTCTCGGCGGCCAGGCACCCCTATGGCGGACCTCAGACCAGCACCTCCAGCCACTGCACTCCACAGCACCTGGGACCCTTCACCCCCTGAGACTATGGGCACCCGCAGAGTTGACTGAGAGCGGTGTCCAGAGACTGGGGTTGCCTACCTGTTGACTTTATCTTTTGCTTGCGGACACTTTACTTGAGCACTTTGCTATATTACTACGTTTGTTCATATAATAATTTATCTCAGCTTCGCACACACTATGTTCAGTTCTTTTAGTAAATAAAGTCTTGTGTTTGGAACTTTTAGAAACTAGTTTAAGCCTTTGCAGTGCCTTGTGGCGTATGGGTAAGACAAGCAGACGAGATGGTACCTGGGCAGACGGGATTACCTGTGCCGGATCATGGGTAAATAGCTTAGGGCATGGCGCGTTTAGCTGATAGGCAGTTCGGATAGATAAAACCTCCAGTGCAAGCATTGTGGGAACTGTCATCGGTCTCCATCCCGTCCCTAGGCTGCAACACCTTATGGCACCTTTATTCATCTAACATGAACAATGTTAAAGTCCAATTCACAGAAATACCCATTTCAACAATAGAAACACACTAACTCTATTATTATAATGCCCTGTTGCATTTGTAGCGGACACCGTCAATCATACATGGCATCATATCTTATCATCAGGTTGTGCATGAAGACTGGCTGAAAAAGGGAAAACCCATCCCAATTAATATCTATCTATTCCTCTTCTTGCGCTCACTTCCACCGCTCTCAGCTGAGGAAGGACACCAGTTGTTTTACAGCGAGGCTTTGCGACTGCTTGCTTTTCCGCTTCACATGAAGCTCTGTTGGGGCCTTGCACATTGCAGCGAGTATCTGATACACGTTCCACCCTCTTTACAGGTTCAGAAATCTAAAGCCCTCTTCATTGTGCCTTCAACTGTACGTTTGGTTCGGTCTGTACCCCGGAGTTATATTTAGGTTTCGCCCTGCCTCCATTCACCAGGCTCCATGTCCCCATTGCCCCTGTGTTGAAGGCAGCGTCCACGAGAGGCCTGTTCGATGACCAAGATCAATGGAGTAGCGGGGGTGCGCCATGAGATTGGCTGGCAGGTATGCAAGCAGAAAGCTTCCACGATCCTCCTCACGCGGTTTCACAAATGCTGGGCGATGACTTGCTTCGGTGGTTTGGAGTAAGTACCTAGGAATCTGTTGGCCAGGATGCCTCAAAGGCGTTCCTCCTAACCAACCCTAGCCTTGGCCCTAGGACCAGTCTGTAGTTGCAAGATCCTTCTTCTTCACAGTGAGGCATCTGGAAAAGTGTAGGGCTTTCATGAGGAGCTAGGTTCGAGGGAGAACAAGTGCGTCACCTCCCCACGGATGATAGATAGGGCCCGTTCATCTTGTGATGTCGTGCGGCAGGGTGGTCTGGATCTGGGGAAAGCCCATGATGATGAGGACGTTCGCCGATATGTCCCAGCCCATCCTTGATGGTGAACTGGCGGTCTTATACCTTGGGCATCTGAAGCCTCGACCTGGTTGTCCTGAAAGAGCATAGTATGTCACTCAGTGAGAGTGTGCTAGTCAACGCCATCAAACCCATGGCGTCATATATAGAGGATGATAGCTGAAGAAGCCCTTTTGTAGTTTGTGATAAGTGGACCTGAAGTTGGCATTGGAGCTTTTGCAGGCCACGTGCTATCCATCCCTGGCCGAATCCAACAGCTGATAGCCTGTGGGAAGTTCCACTTCTGATACCAGCTGCTCTGCAACTTTCTTCCATCCTTCTTCAGTGGGAGGTGGCCCACTTGAGGAGCCTCCGTTCCAGGCTATTTCTTCGACATGATGTCCTGCACCACTTCTTGCTGACCCAACCACATGCTGGATGGTGTTCTGTGTGGCCACCCTCCAGGCGCTACCTGCATTGCCTCCCTGCTACGTTAGGGTTTACCGGAGGCCAGGTGGCGCAGAGTCAGCTTGCCACCTTCAGTCAGCGGTCCAGGCCTGTGGTCCGGAAGTTGGTGTTTCGCCTGGGTCGAACCTGGGTCTCAGCCACTCCCACAAACTTTACTCAGGACATGTCAAACAATGGGCTTGGCCCGGTTTACCTGGCATCCTCATGAAGTTCTCTGGAAGGCTACGAATGTCTTCGCTCTCCTCTGAGGCTTCCACATCTCAGGTTGTAATACAGCTCCGTACTCGGCTCTTTCTTCGCGATCCATCCTTCGGACCCATGACACCTGTCTTGGACGCCTCCGTTGTGTCTCCTGCATAGAATACAGGTAAAGAAGAGCTTGTAGAGGCCTTGTGGCACTGTTTGATTCTTAGAACGATGGCGGCTACCAAAAGGAATGTGGTAGCAAACGATTACTTGTGGCGAGATGACTGCGATGTGCCTGCAGAAAAGGAGCAAGAGCAATATCAAGGCTGAGAGCGTCTGGCCACAGCAGGGCTTGCTGGACGAAAGTGAGATCCAGGATTTCGGCCCCCTTTTTATTAGGCGATAGAGTATAGATTTTCTGCTAGGTATCCTTTTGCATCCTCTAACATCCTGCAGGACATCCTAAAATATCCGGATAAACGTCCCGCTATTACGAACAATTTTTCCCGTTTTAATGCTTTATATGACAACGTTGCTGCATCCTCTTTCAATAACCTTTCTACGTTCCGTGCTTACTAACGCTGCAGTCATCCTATGTTGTCCAGTTCCGGTGTCCGTTTCGCTCCTTCCCTCTGTCCATTTTCCGCTGTCGATGCAGAATGCCGATTGCGCGTGGATGCTCAGCAGCAATGCCTTAGTCGGAGTAATAGCGACGCGTAATGGATGACGGACGGACGTATAATGGAGATTGCGTTCCTCGGTCGGTAGGCCCGGTAATGATTTAAGAGAGACGCCGGACACGTATGAAGGATACTTAATAACCGCTCAAGAAGGTTTGTGCAGCTCCAAAACTTTTAGACCGCGCGGATGAACACTGTCAGCACTCGATGGACATACTGGAACGGATAGAGAGATATGAAAAAACGGACACAGTGAGCCAATCAAATTTACAGAATGAAATGCATCGCGGTAATCAATGGATGGCAAGTGTTTTCTCTCCGTTTTACATCCTCTTTCCACTTCCATTGTGTGCTGCGTGGGACAGAGGTCCTTTACTTCCTCTCTATCACTTTCCATATCTGCTCCAGATAAGTTCAATCTCTGGCCAAATACCATTCTACCAATAAGGAATGAATTTGTGGCTAGAGTTGAAATGAGAAATCCTGTGCGTTGATCTCTGAGCTTGCAAGGTGTTTCATTACCCTGAACTAGGTAAAAACTCATCCGTTAAGTTTACCTGTAGTCCTCTCAAAACTAGATAATTAGCTGTAGTTATGGTGAATGAGAACATCGTTAAGAAACAAGCAAGGCTCATGAAGAACACAAGAATCCCCTCGAGGATACTCATTCTATTAAGTTAAACAGATCCAGTTTGAATTCTCGCTTATATTTTCAGGGATGGCAGCAGATCAGTGATAAATTTGTCTATTCATTTTGCCGTGGTTACGCGCAGTAGTATACTTATTTGTGTGAACTGCTTTGTCATGTGTTATGCTCTCAAAGGTCTTTTATGTGAGTTAAGAGACAAGCTCAAAGCATGGATCGGAAAAGGGTGAAAAAGAGGCTGCTTTTTATCTGTTTCCCTGTGCTACAATATATTGATTTGTTGGAATGCAAAAATTATATTTCTGCATGGTTGTCAGAGTTGGGTTACTTTCAATTTGGTTTTTAGAATTATCACTATAGTTTGCAGAATGGTTCAAGTTGACTGGAATATAGTTGAGAACTTGAGTGGAATACAAATAATAGATATTTAATACTGTATTTTTTGCGACTTTTTCCAGACTAGCGACACTCTGGAAGTATAAAGACACACACAGCTTTGGGGAGAAAGCAAGAAAAAAAAGAATTCGGACCTGACATCCAAGCAATCTTGCATCCTTGCAGGAAATAGCAATCAGAAGCCTGGTTTAGCCTTGATTTGCCACCAAGTTTAGCTGCATTGTTCTGTTGCATCCGGGCCTTGCTGGACAGATCAGCTGTTTCAGGCTACCAGGGCTGAGGCTGAATTTTGGACCTCTGGCATCCTCTTGTGTCAGCCGTCGCATGCTGGCATTTTCACCCTTCACCATCCCATTTACGGCCGTCATAACACTGCGTTTTCGGCTTGCACAGTTGCACCCATGTTTCCAAATGTTACCGGATGAACCCAGTTTACTGCGAGAAGCAGGACCAAAAGATAGAGAACGCGTGAGTCGTTGGAGCTTGAAGCAAGCTGGCGATGCAGGGGCATTGTGGTAGGGCAAGCAAAGTCATTCGACAATGGCAATCTCTTGCAAGCCTGAAACAGTCAAATCGATTTGGAAGTAACTCTTATTCAACTCTGACATATCAGCTGCTTAGTATGCTAATCAGATTGTGCTGAAGCTTACTCATGGTGGCTGTTCTTGCCAAGTAGACGCACAAAATTGTTACTGGCAGACGGTCCAGAAGGGCCAAGGGTGGGGACAAGCGGTAGGTCAATGGGATTCGAGGAACATTGTGCTTTATAAGACCGCTACGGAGACACTTTCCAACCACTATGGATGAGGGGCGGAGCTCAGCATGTAGTGTCTTATTACATCCGAAAACTACACGGTAATAGCGATTTTATTCTGATAGTCTTGTACTTTGAACTCGTGTGATTCCGAAGATCAACAGTACCGATATGAACCTCTAGAAAGTTAATTTCTGAGTGGCCTAATATGCTGAGTCTTATCAATAAAGCTGCCACTCAACCAAGTAACAAATTTGTAATAAGTCCCAACCACTATGGAGACCCATCCAAAGAGTGCTCTCTTTATTAATAATGGCTATAAAGGTCAGCAGATCATACCAGTTAGTACTACGGACCTGATTGCTAGGAGGGATATTGCATGCAGTGGAAGAAATGAACCTAATTAGTGCTATACGGACTTTTTGCAGATTCCCAAGCATTCTAGTAAGTTTTGCTGAGTGACTATAATATAGAGTTGGAACGTACAATTGACAATCTGTGGGAATTTTGAAAGTTACATCCAAATGTTGTAGGCTCTGCTTTTAATAACTGGTGATTACGTTTTGGCAGAGGGTTGAGAAAGAATCAAACCTAAATTTGGGGGATTTTGTTGTCCACGTATATACACACCGTGTGTGTTGTGATATATGTTTTTCCTAAATCCGGTACGATAGTCAGATTGTGAGATACTTTCGAGGTATGATGTGTACTTAGTTGTTCTAAGGTTTTTGCATACTTATTTTATTGATTCTGAACGTTCATACTTTTTCCGTAAGATGTTTGCTTATGGTTTGGGTGGTTTGATCTATGCTAGAATTTGGTGTATGGCAAGGTTTATGGAATGTATCAAAAAGTCGAACAAAGCTAGATTATGATAGAGCCGTGCTTGACAAAACTTCAAGCTTCGATGATGAAGTGGCAAATCATATTAGCACGTTAGTTATTTCGTTAGTCAAGGAGGTTATTGAGATATAGGAATGATGTATAGAGAGTGGTGTGCTATATAATCGGTGCTTATTCATCTTTCTGCCTAGAAGGCTGAAGAGAAACAGCTGCATACTGAAAAAAGTGTGAGTTATGACAAATAGGAAATATTAGAAAAAGAAGCAGAAACTTATATATTCCTCTTCCTTTTTCAGGCTTCGACTAGACAGTTTCTTTTAGATGTGTTTTATAACATATCCATCTCAAAATGTTTAGTACAGTGTGTAGAAAGGATTAAACGCAGCCAGAATATATCGGTGATTAAACATAGTGCAATGCGAGTAACAGAAAGGTCTTGTATGAAAGCCACAAAATGCCATTAAACAACAGAACATGGGGAGCAAGCAAGATTACATTTGCCTGTAGTAGACTCAAGCATGGAATTTGTCATAAATATACAGTCAACATGTCTGTGACAAACTGTACTCCATATCAGCTTCTGTTACATTCACACCTGATGAATAATAATATTTCTTCCAGTCCTGTGTGTTTATTTGACGGCTGTTGCCAAGATAAGCCAAAAATGAGAAAATACAGCAGAAATTCCAAAGAAATATTAATCTATCTGTTTCATCCCTGATTATTTTAACAGTGTTTGTTTACTTTGCGCTATGTCAAGATATTTCTCTTTTCAGGTTAATTATTTTCTATTTAATGTTTTTTATTTTCTATGAAATTACCTAAAGCTATTAATACTGGACATAAAAATAATTCTGAATTATAAATCGGGTCTGCAGGTCCTATACCTTGCAAAGCATTTATTTATGTAAACTTCACTTCCCTCATTGCAGCCTGCACACAGATATCATGTTTCTCACAAAAATAAGGCTGGGCCTTATTTTTTTTTTTGACCCCCACAAAAATGGCTAGGCTGGCCTCTTTTTGGGGGGTGATACTTAATTCCCCCCCTTGCATCCACCTAGTGGGCACGCCAGCGACACATGCTTGGATGTTTGAACATCGGCGGTGTTGGTGGGCACTTCATATTGAGAGACCTTTCTGCCCACTGTTGCTTTCCTAGCTGCTGCTGTGTGTTTCGAGCAATGCCGTGGCGTTTTGGTGCAGCCATGTGCAGGCCAGCCAGGGCTCCTCCCTGCAACCAGAGCTGGTGGAGACTCTCGGCTTCAGGCGCTCCTGTTGCCGCCTTCCCTTCTCCTTCGAAGGTAAAGCCAATTATTTTAAAAAATGACGGCTACTTACAACAAAAGACTCCCCTGCCCGAGAGGGCAACCCAACCCACGTGGGAGACGAATCTCCCGGGGCTGCAGTGCAGGATCGGCCGCCTTGGGAGAAGCGCCCAGCTGCCATCCCTGCCTGGCGCCGGGCAGAGCACAAAGAACTTCACCTGGGTGCCCAAGCACAGCTGACAGAGGGGGCCCTCCTTCCCGCAGCAGAGCTCTCACCAAGGCAGCAGGCGCCTCCCTGCCGGAACCTCCTCTCATCCCACCAGGGCCGTGCCAGAGCCGTGCGGGTTGGGCAGATGGTAGGAAAGCGCAGCCACGGGTACGCTCTTTTTGCCAAACAAAAGGAGCCGGGCTGACCTGAGCTTGGCTTCCTTCCCAAGTCCCTCCAGCGCGAACCTGAAGGGGCCACCAGGAGAGGCTGCCCAAGGCAGTGATAGTGCCCACTCATCACGGACAGGGAGGGAGAGGTGATGGCAGCGCTGCTTGCCTGGCCGGAAGCATTCTTTCCACCCCTCACTCAGCCCGTCCCCATTGCATCTCCAAATGCGCCGGCAGTTCCAAACACTACAGCGGAACGCGACATCAGGTCAGAGGCACTGACTTGGTGGGGATCAGCTCGGAGCGAGGACATGATGCAGGCTGTTGCCTTGCCTCCCTGTCCACGGATGGGCGGTGCTATCACTGCTCGCGGTGGCCTCTCCCGTGGCTCCTTCCTGTTTCGCGGCTGGAGGGACTTGGGAAGGAAACCAAGCTTGGTTTGGCCCGGCTCTTCACTTGACAGGTGGGCACGCACCCCATGGCTTATTTTCCCAGTTTGCCCAGCCCGCATGGCTCTGGCACGCGCCTGACAGGATGAGCAGAGGGTCCAGCGGGGAGGTGCTTGCTGCCTTGGTGAGGAGTTTCCGCCGCTGGGCAGGAGGCCTGCATGTCAGCTGCACTGGCACCCAGGGCAATGCTCTTTGCACTTTGCCTGCTGCCAGGGTGGCTGGGTGCTTCTCCCGGAGTGGGCCGATCCTCGCTGCGCTGCAGGGTCCAGGAAAGCGAGCAACAGGAGCGCCTGAAGTTGAGTGTCTCCGCCGGGCTCCGGTTGCAGGGAGGAGCCCTGGCTGGCTGTGCATGGCTGCGCCAAACTCTGCGGTGTTGCTGCTAAACACCGCAGCAGCAAGCAGAAGGGAAAAGCAATGGTGGAGGAAGATCTCCTGATAGAAGTGCCCACCAACACCAAAGTCAACGCAGGCAAGCACCATATCTGGGTATGCAACAAAAATTATTTCCTAACGGCAAGCCCCCCACCGCCATTCCTCCCTATTTCACATGTTTAATATAGGCCTTAATTTGGGAGAAGGGGCTTAATTGATTTGACCCATGGTATTTCGCGATTGGTGGAGGCTGTATTGTTGGAGAAACACGGTATTAGTGTGAGGAAACATACTTCTGCTGCCTGGGAGTAATTTTTTCTACGTATTATGCAGGAGTTAGCTACATATTGGCAACAAGTTCAGAAGCAATGAAAAAGTGTATAATTAGATTGTGACCTAGTAGATTGCATCATAAAGATATGAACATTGGAGTATTTTCTTCCACTAATGGGTAATGGTATATGTGTTTTCAAGAGTTTTTCCAGTTCTTCAAAATCTCTTCTAGTACTTGGGGGTCATACAGAAATTATGAGTCTATAAAAGAGCATCTGTTAGTAAAAAGAAAATTCCTCCCTATCCCTTACACAAACAGAGAAGCAGTTTAGGTTCCAAATTATTACTTTGTGTATGGGAATAGGATAGGATAGGATAGGATAGGATAGAACAGGACAGAACAGGACAGAACAGAACAGAACAGAACAGTTAGAAGGGACCTTGGAGATCTTCTAGTCCAACCCCCTGCTTAGGTAGGAAAGCCTATTTCAGACTAACGGTTATCCAATCTCTTCTTAAAAATTTCCAGTGTTGGAGCATTCATGACTTCTGGAGGCAAGTTGTTCCACTGATTCTAACTGTCAGGAAATTTCTCCTTAGTTCTAGGTTGCTTCTCTCTTTGATTAGTTTCTACCCATTGCTTCTTGTCCTGCCCTCGGGTGCTTTGGAGAATAGCTGGGCTCCCTCTTCTTTGGGGCAGTCCCTGAGATATTGGAACACTGCTATCATGTCACCCTAGTCCTCCTTTTCATTAAAGTAGACTTACCCAATTCCAGCAACCGTTCTTTATATCTTCTAGCCTCCATTCCTGTAATCATCTTTGTTGTTCTTCTCTGCACTCTTTCTAGAATCTCGACATCTTTTTTTATATCATAGCAGCCAAAAGTGGATGCAGTATTCCAAGTGTGTCCTTACCAAGGCATTATAAAGTGGTATTAACACTTCACGTGATCAGGGAACTTCATTTTTCATAGACTCCCAACATTTCTGACATAGGAATGTTTCTGACAAAGGAATATATCCATCAGTTTGGTGATGACTGAAGTGCTGCTGTAGCTTCATCTAGATGAGATTCATGTAAATAGGAAATATTTTCTAATGCAGGCGTCCCCAACTCCCAGTCTGTGGACCAATGCCAGTCTGCAGCCCATTGGGAATTGGGCCGCACAAGCAAAGGGTGAGTACACAAAACTCCATTTGCGCATCATTAGATTAGAATCTACATTTTACTTTTTGTCCTTGAAACAATTGAGGGCTGTGTTTAACTGGCAGACCACAAGTTTACCAGGTTTATTCACAGGCATTAACCATGGAAAGAGTAAGTAAGAGGAGGAAGGATGCCTACCTTAAGATGGTAATCAGTGTTGTCAGTTGTGGTTCAGTTAGACAAATAGTTAAATATAAGACAGCACCAAGGTTTATGATTAGAATAGGATTTGGGATGAAAATACCAGTTTTTCTTTCTACATCTTTTCTCCCTGTCTGAAATTATTTTGCCTACTTCCTTAATGCCGTGTACGGTGAAGTTCCTTACAAAAACATTCCTAATTATTTGGAAATATTATATAGAAGTTGCATGAAGTATATAAATAAATTAAATTTACATGATTTATATAAATTAATGCCATGTATAGCAGGTTTTTTTTCAACCTTGTTTTCCCCAAGTATTGATTCCAAAATTTCAAAAGCTTTAATCAATTTCTGCCCTTCTGGTTCCTCCTCTCATATGAATATATATTGACAGCAAACCAAAGTGCACCTTTCTTAATGATATTTTACATTGATTAAAAAAAGAATAGAAAACATTTATGATTATTTTACTTTTTCATCAGGTAATTCAAGGCATTGTCTATACTATACAGACAAAAATTGTGTCTGTTTTGAAATGTTTGTACACATTAAATGATTTTCAACTGAACAAACATAAGCACTTTTAAAAAGTGCCTGAAAATACAATCTGATATCACTAATTTTATTTGGTGGCTTTTAGAGTATATCCTATCAAGTTCCTACATTTATTGATATATCTTCAATTATTAGAAGCAGACTGTATTACTGAATGACAGTATTAGTAACTGGATATATTTATTACAGGATTTGTGTTGAGTAAATATTAAAAGCAATTTGAATATATTTGTTTTCAGTTCATTGTACCTACTTTATATGCTTGGTAGTTCCTTGACATAACTGATATTTTTTTCTGTTTGATTTTTCTCCATCCATTTTTTTCAATTTATTCTTCCAATAGCTGCATATGATATTTCTTTATGGCTTCTACTGGGGGTGAGTGGATTGACCCACCATTAACCAGATTAACTTAGATTCAATAGAAGTAAAGGATTGGAAACCTAGACAGTTGGATGAACTTTTCTGTTTCCCTTCAGTGACTGGGGAGAGACTTTGATTTTACAAAAAAACAAAAGGAAATGTAAATTATAAATGTCTTCAACTAGTTCAAATCAATCCCTGGCCCTCTCTAAACTCCTTATTTAGCATTGGTTGTTTCAGCAAAGAGGAAAAGATGAAACAGAAATCATTTTTGGGCATGAGAATCCAAGTGTTCCTTCAACTGAATGAGAAGTCAAATGTCCATACTATATTTGTTACAATATAAGAAAAAAGATACGTATTTTAATATTTTTTAAAAGCCAGATTTCTGTTTTCTATTTTGCAGGGGTCAATATTTGCATGTAATGAGTAGTCCCAGAAATGAACTGTTTATTTTTAAGCAGCAGAGAAGAAACACAGAGTAGTTATAAGCGGCCTCGGGGCGAGCGCACACACTCCCCTTGCCGCGAGGCCACTTCTTTCGGCCGATCGATGTGGCTGGCGATTGCACTTGGGGAGCTTCCATTGCCCGAAAGAGATTGCCTAAAGGCAAGAGGACACAGGCAGCCACGCCATGCCCTGAAGTGGCTGGGGACTCTGCCTTCAAGGGAGCTTTCATCTGCCAATAGAAGCGGCCTCGCGGTGAGGGGAGTGTGTGTGTGCGCTCGGCCTGAGGTCACTTCTACCGGCCAATCGAAGTAGCTGTTGACTGCACTTGGGGAGCTTCCATCACCCGAAAGAGACTGCCTAAAGGTGAGGGGACATGGGCAGCCACGCCTCACTCCGAAGTGGCTGGGGACTCTTCCTTCAAGGGAGGTTTCGTCTGCCGATAGAAGCGGCCTCGCGCCAAGGGGAGTGTGTGTGTGCGCTCGCCCCAAGGCCGCTTCTACCGGCCGATTGAAGTGGCTGTTGACTGCACTTGGGGAGCTTCCATCGCCTGAAAGAGACTGCCTAAAGGCGAGGAGACATGGGCAGCTATGCCATGCCCCGAAGCGGCTGGGAACTCTGCCTTCAAGGGAGCTTTCATCTGCCGATAGAAGCGGCCTCGTGGCGAGGGGAGTGTGTGTGTCCACTTGCCCCGAGGCCGCTTCTACCGGCCAATCGAAGTGGCTGGTGATTGCACTTGGGGAGCTTCCATCGCCTGAAAGAGCCTGCCTAAAGGTGAGGGGACACAGGCAGCCACACCACGCCCTAAAGTGGCTGGGGACTCTTATAGAAGCTTTCGGGGAGCTTCTATCAGCTATCGGGGTATTCTAGCCTAGGCTACTTGCAGGGCACTCCTAAAGGCAAGTTTTCTCCCCATCCCCCCCACCCTTCCCCCCATATCTCTTCACCTNCCTAAATTTTGGGGGCGGGGCTTAATTTCACCTCATGCCTAGAAATCATGCTGGGCCTTCCTATTGGTGGAGGCCGGATTGTTGGAGAAACATGATAAAACTGATCATAAATTCAGATTCTTTTAAATTGGAACCTATATTTAAAAATTAAGGTGTCACCGAATTAAAATGATGCTAACCAAAGTGCTAGCTAGCCTAAAAATACAGTTTCATCTGCATGCATCTCTCTTTCTCTTAAAAAAAAGTTCTTTGCTTCCTTTGAATTTATATATCTTTGATGCTGGAGGGTGTTGGGGTTTTTTTAGTGGTTCTGTGTTCTCTAAATATTGTGCACAGGGTTGATTCATACCCTACCAGAAAAGTATACTTTGGTTATTTTGGCCTTTATGGTAATTATGTGCATGGTCATAAAGCAGTTATATTGTAGAGGTTGGTTAAAAGAAACAAAAACACTGAGCCATAACTTGTCCTGTACAGTTATTTAAAGGGAAAAACAGGATACTGAGTCAACATGCTTTCATATTGTGGCTTTTCCTCTTTTCCATACATGTTTCAGAATGTAGCCTCCATCCAATAAAACATTTTTGTTCTGACACAAATAGGGCTATTGGATATTTTCATTCTTTTTAGGCAACATTATTGATCTGCCTTCATTGTCTGGATTTAGACTTGCTTCAAATACAAAAATATTAAATGACTGTACTCTATGGATTAAGCTTGAATGCAAGCTGACATGTGAATGCGTGCCATGGAAATGTGTTGTGGAATACCATAAGTAGTTAAGACCTGCCATGTATGTTTCCGCTGAGTGTTTAAAGTGGGGGAATTTACTTCAGTACGAATAGAAGGTACATTCTTCCAAGACCCAGATTGTTGGGGGCAATTTGCTGACTCTGTAAACCAAGTGCTACTGCTATTTCCTTAAGCTATACAGTAAAATGTGAAGTGTCCTATAATTATCACCTTAATGCAGATTGAATGGAAAGTTTTGTTGACTTGACAAGCTGCTTGTAAAGAAAACACAACTTTCTATTCATGATAAACCATCTTTTAAACAGCATTTAAATGTCAGGTCCTAGACTTTGGTATGTGTGGTTTCCTCCTTATTTCATAATACATTCTTAACAGACAGTAGTAATGTTTCAGAGATAGGGATTGAAAGATTCTGTGGTAAAATATATTTAAAAGGCTCCATTGAAGTTGGTAGTTGTTTCAACAGCTGCAGTTTTGTGAAACTATTGAGCTTTTTTATGAATGAATGCCACAAAGATGATTTGTGATATAACTTCTTTCCATGGGTTAGTTTTAATGTACTTAACTTGGTTGTTTGGATATACTTTACAGTGTTTCTACACCAATATTCAATGTTGGTTTTTCTTTGGTCATCTACTACTAGTTGATTGATTATTGCTTGTTTATGCATTGTTCTGATGCAATCCATTATATAGTATATGTCCCTAGATCATTGCTTTTTTCAGCTCCAGAAAACTGATTGTCAAATAAGTTTATAATGTTTATCTGCAAGAAAAAATATGAATTATTTGTTGAAAACTTACTGATGGTCTTAGTCCTTTTTCCTCAGCAAAATTGTGATGCTGATGTATACATATATAATGTTTATGAAGGAAAACTGGACTGCTTATTTCTAAAGTGTTATATTGGCAAATTGCGATAGATTTTCATACTAACAGAAAGGAAAGTTCACTTGGTAATTGGAAGAAAAAGTATTTAGGTGGTCGAGTAGCAGTACCTTTGGGTTGATGGCTATTTTACTGTGTAGTACTCCCAGAGCAAAATATTTTTCATTGAATGATTCAGATGTAAGATCTTGTCAGTCTTGTGAAGTAGATCAGACAAGTAACTTAGCCAAATGAGCTCATTCTACTTTGCTGTAAGATTATATTAACAAAATATTGCAAATCCAGAATTATGTATTTCCCCCTCCTTTTTACAGCTTAATAAACTAGGGAGGCCAAATTGCCTTTTATGAGACTGTGCTACCTCTCTTTGTTCTGACTCCCAATGTCATCTCCACATCTCACATTGGAGTAGGGTGAGAAGAGAAGATGATAGTAAAATAAAAAAGTTCCCATTTCTTTAAAGCTACATACTTGCACATATGTGATTATATATATTCATGGAAGCACATAGAAGTATATTGTATTAAGTTTCTTTTAGTAGGTGTTCCTGTGCTGTGACATATGTGTCCACTAGGACAGGGGTCTCCAACTTTGGCAACTTTAAACCTGGCAAACTTCAACTCCCAGAATTCCCCAGTCAGCAAAGGTTTGCTGGCTGGGGAATTCTGGGAGTTGAAGTCCACCAGGCTTAAAGTTGCCAAGGTTGGCGACCCCTGCACTAGGATAATGTTTTCTTTATTTAAGAATCACTTTCTTTTTCACATATAAAAGAGATTACTATATGAAGAGTTTCAGAGGATTATAAAAATGACTGGCTGACAATACATTCTTATCCACACAGCCTTGAAGGTAGTGAAAAATGTTCAGAAAGATTGGCTAACCATAATAGAACAGTAAAGCTGGATATTATCTGATAACAGATACTTTAATGCAATAATTGAGAAAACATTGTTCCCACTCATAGAAAATAAGAGCAATATAAATGCAAAATGTAAATGGTTTTATAGTTAACTTCTTCATTTACCAATTTACTTTCTCTGTTCATTTTTAACACACAGTAGTATGCTTTCCCGTATTTTTTTGCCCTTTAATAACCCTGATTGTGGAAAAGCAATTTAATTCTTCCTTGACCCTTTAAACTAATAGAATAGAAGAAACAAAAAATCATTTGAACTGTTACTGCTTTGGCTGACTTCCCACATGAGTAAACTCACTTGAACTTTGTAGTGTTTTTCTAAATTCCAGTTGCATTCATTTACCATCACACAATTCAGTATACCGAAGAAATAAATATAATGTCAATAAAATCACTCATTGTCATAATTTTAGTTATTGTCTGTCCATTCCCTAAAGTGGATCAGGGAGATAACTCCAGTTCAGTTGAAGTACACTTACAATGAATTCAATGCAAAATATGTAAGGTTACCAATACTAATAAAAAGTCTCAGCTTTTTTTTATTCATTGTTTGCATTATTTTCTTAGATTTATCTAAATACAATATTATTACAAAACTAGATAAGGCTAAAAAATAAAATTGCATTTGAGTATATGTTAAGACCTTGTAGATGGTGATAAATTAGGATTATTATCTCTCACGCTGCTTTTATCTGTGTGATTGTAATTATTTTATTGATCTTATTTTGAATTCATGTAACTATGAACTTCCCCAAATCTTTCCTTTGAAGAAGCATGCAATTTTTTAATCTATATGCTATTAAAACTCTTGTATCTGTTTGTTGTAATTTTCAATTGGGCGAAATGGTGCACCACAGGGCAACAATTGGCGAATCAGCATACCTCAAATAAACTGATTTATTCTCTGAAATCTGGAACTCATGATCCCCGTGGGATTTAAATTTGACAAAGTTCTGGCTACTTCAGTGCTGGCATGCTACTACACCTTCCAGAGACATGTAAGTGTCATTTCCAACACTTGCTACCAGATTCCTACATGGAAAGTCAATGGAGGAGTTAGCAGGAAG
The DNA here is from genome assembly GCA_004320025.1 of Laticauda laticaudata. Classification (NCBI taxonomy): domain Eukaryota; kingdom Metazoa; phylum Chordata; class Lepidosauria; order Squamata; family Elapidae; genus Laticauda; species Laticauda laticaudata. The sequence goes on from BHFT01056323.1 coordinate 43,437, forward strand.
TTTCTTTGTGTATCCATGAAAACTTCTTTAATGTTGATTTATATGAGGATTGCACTTTCTTTTTAAACAATGCGAATTAAAGAAGACTTTCAGTTTCTTTTGATGGCTTGTTTCTACTTTAGTTTTTGGCAAGGAGATAATTCTATCTTGATTAATTAAATGACCAAGAAATATTTTGCATAACTTTTAAAAAAAACACAACTGTGGGTGGCAAGGAAATTTGGTTGTCCAGCATAGATTTCAGCAGTGGGTGGTTCAGTTAAGGGGAAATTGCATTATAAGCATGTAACTTGTGGGGGCAAGAATTGTATTTTGGACATGTGTCAGATTTCAAGTAGAATTTTTTTACGATTGCTTATTCTGAGCAGTAGTTCTATAAATGTGGAATACACTTAATTTTTTTTAACAAAGTATTATTTTGCAAGCATATGTAATGTTTTAGTGAATAGTTTTATTTAGTTTTTATTTTATAGGATTTTTTCCTGATTAAAGATAATTTCAGTGTACATTTGGAAACGTATTTATGTATTTTTGAAAGGATTGTCACATCTACATATTTTATGTAAGACAAAACTGTGTAGCACTGTTAAATTTCACATGACAGTTTGTCTATACATGTAAGTCTTATTTGTTGATATTACAATGAAGCAAAAAATTCTAACACAAAATGATGTCTTACAGATAGTTCTCAACTCAACCATTTGTATAATGATGGTTCAAAGTTATGAAGGCTTCAGAAAAAATGACTTACACCGTTATACCCTCAAAGTTATGACCATCGTGCACTTTGGGCACTTGGCAGCTAGCTTACATTTATCCAGGTTGCAGTGTTTGCAGTCACAAGGTTGCAATCTGCAACTGTCAGAATCAGCTTTCAGAAAGCAAAATTAATTGGGGAGACTGGATTTGCTTAACAATCACTTGATTAACTTTAGGTCTGCTTGATTCACTTAGCAAGCATGGTGATTCACATAAAAACCATGCTAAAAATGGTCCAAAATTACTGGATGTTCAATTATGTGATGACTCGCTTAAAAACTGCCCCACTTATTGTCAAAATTCAAAATTCCAATTCCAGTAGTGCTCATAATTCGCGAATAACCTGCACTGGAATGTGTCTGGAAAGAAATTGTGCTCATATGTGTGGTTATGTATTCTGCCCATATTAAAAAAAAAACTTTGATTTTCTATTTTTTTTTACATTGATTAAAACTAGCAAAGTGTGATTCCATCGAATGAGTTTGAAATTAACTTCTATGACAGTACATGGGTGTTTGTATTTTTGAATTTAAAAACCTAAACTGTTCATAAATTTCCCTAAAAATAAAAACTTCATAATGCTTCAAAAACTAAAAATCAGAGTTGGCTATATTTATTTTTTACTCTAAATTGTAATTATAAAGTAAAAGCCCATCTGTTTTAATAATAATAACATACTTGGGTATTCAAAAAAGAGAAAATACTTTAAATTGGAAACAAGTCTTGGCTATTTTCCTTTTAACAGCAAATTTAGCAGCTATCTGTTCCTACAGAACCATCAGATGCTGGAGTAAGTATAAGATACCTTCTGACTTCCTCAGCATTAACCTTCCTTCAAACATTCTGTTACAGGTAATAGACCTGAGCTGACCTTGATTTATCTCAAAAATTAATTATTGACATCACTTGGGTAGTTGGACCATTTGTAGTGTGAAGCGAAGCACACTCACGGAACCAATTGTTATACCAATGTTAAATCACACCCCTTCTCAACAAGTAGAAGTTTTGAAAAAAGCCAGAAAGATGGATCTTAGGAGTAGGATGAGCAGGAAACATCTTTTTGTTTGTTTTTTAATTGTTTGGAGTATTTTTATGTGAATAAAACAGGCATTGAGGAAGAGGAGATTTTGGATCTTATGCAGATTTTAGATGCTAAGTTTATTTCTGGTCTTTATTTCTGTACTGAATATCTTGCAATGTGCCATTATTTAGTAAATTACAGTTGGTTTTTCTGATTTTTCAAAACTGATTACTTGAGTGTTCTAGATACTTGTGTAATAGGATTCTGGAAATCTTTTGATAAAACTGATTCCTGATTTAAGTTGTCTGTAACATGTGGGTTTGTAGAGTCTTATGTGGTTTAGGATGAGTCTTGTGGAACTTTGGGGCAAGTTTCAGTATTTCTGGACTCGGAAACTGTTCAGGATGAATTCACCTTCATTTCTCCAGTTCTTCCTTCTCAGAAATTATTTTATTGTTCTTCTTTCATCTATTTAAAAGAGTCATTTGATAAAAATCCAGCAAACATGTTGCTAATATATCCAGTGGCTCTGGGGCTCCACAAAGAATCATTGTGGGTGTTATGTATGGAACTTGGTAGGCTCCAAGTTCCCTATTCTGATTGGCTGAAAAGGCCGTTCTCGGATTGGCCCGCCGGATGGCAGGAACACTTAAAGTGGTGTCACTGGTCACAAGCCACGAGCAAGCCACTATATAAAGGGCTGCCGTGGCTTGGGCTCTTGTTCCATTACCATTGCTTTACTGAATTAAATAAAGAGTTTGTTGTAGTTGTTGGAACCTGGTCTCGACGCAACTTATTTCAGATGGAACACTCGGTGACGAAGGGTGGATCATAATTAGAAAGAGCGAGACCCTGAAGCACGCGGCGATCTGAACAAGCGAGAGAGATGGCCGGTAAACAATGCACCTGCCTGCACCATTGCAATCTTGTATGAGGAGGATTGGAGTCATATATCTATCGCTTTCTTAATGTTTTTGGACAAGCAACGAACTGCAGGAAATACTGACAGCAAAGGAAGAGGGCGCCTTCCTAACACACTGCGGAACCAGCGTTCTTTAAATGGCAAAGGCGGCTGGCTAACCCGAAATGTCATCAAACAGATGACTTGGCCTGAACTGAACAGAATGTTCCAGAGCACTTACGCAACCGCTGTGGTTTCCAACTTGATAAAAGATTGAGTTCTACAAGAGAGACCCAGAAAGAAGGATGAAACCGTCGGAAATTTTGTAGCGGCCCTGAGACACATCGGAGGCAGCCTGCAGTTTCCAGAACATGGACGAGGCCTGTGAGCAGAACTGCGTGGTCCTTTGGTTGAAGGACACTACACTTCAGAGTTAGCTGCTGAATAGACCCAAAGCATAAACCATGGCCAAAAGTTATTGCAGAGCAACCGCCCGCCGAAGCACTGCAAAGAAATCCGCAGCCACCATGCCACAAATGAATGCGATTCCCAGATCCCGCCAAACCTGCCAGAGAGAAAAGAAGGCAGAGGGAAGGCAAGAAACATCCCACAGCGACCGCCCACTATGTGAAGATCTCAGAATCTCAGAGGATCACCAATGACGAAAATGAAGATGTTCATAGAGCTTCAATCAGACAAGAAATGCGGGAAAAGAGAAGAAACCAGGTGGGAGTTTCTAGTATGCGGGATGCCTGGGGGCAACCACCTGGCGAGCTGAATGCAGGTTCCTAACCAATCTGTCTAGGGCTTGTAACAAATGGGGGTTACATCTAGAAAGGGTCTGCTGAAACAAAAAGGAGCTTAGTCCTAAAAGATGCGCAGCACTCCCCCCCCCCGCAGACAAGGGGGGGGAAGAGAGAGACAAGTCCGGAAGCAGATGGACACTGAAGCAAAAAGAAACCAAGTAACAGTAAAGGAAACGCACCAGGATGGTACTCACCATCGCGAAATGCCAGGGAAAAAAGGAAAAAGGTCCCGGTAGAGGTGAAACATCGAAGGGAAGCCCTGTTGAATGGAAGTTGACTCCGCGGTCTTTTCTATCAATGGATCCGAAATTACCAATCCGGTGCTGATACCGGAACATTAAACAAAAAGAACTACAAAAAGAGAACTGATTTTCAAAGACTCTAGAGAAATTCGAATCCGGTAGCTGGAGCCGTTGACATTTCCTCGGTTTGAATTAAAAAATCATGCCAAGAATCTTGCCTACTGACCATCGTCGACTGTATCGCCCTCAAGGCCTGTTAAGGGATCAAGGTTTGCCGCCCTGGGAATCGGGATAGACGGATAAACCGCATTTGCTGCAGCCAACTGGAGGAGAGCCTGCTACAAGAATTCCAAGATGTTTCGAATGGGACCTAAGCAACGATACAAGGGGGACACCAATTTCATTCAGGCCTAGTAACTGAACAATAGCCCCCATCTGGTCAAAAAGCCAGGAATGCGTACCCGTTTGCCTTAAAACCAAAAATTGAACAGATTAAACAATAGCACAAGTGGTGTTAGAGCCAATCAACCCATGCCAGGTGGGAAACACCCATCGTGACTCGCTGTAAAACGAGATGGGTCAGCTTGCACATCTGTGGAGGACTATAAAGGCAACTCTAAACCATCAATTCCAAACAAAAGCCGCATACCCAGTACCGGTAGTGGCAACACTTATCCTTAGGGGAGGAAAATTTTTGCAACAAGTTGATCTCGCATAGGGCGTACCAACAGTACCGTTTGACTCCACTGATCTGAGCAAGGGCAACAGACTATTGTGAACACATAGAGGGGGCATTCAAGTGTAACGTCTCAGTTCGCGTTAGCGTTGCCCCAGGCATTGTTCCAAAGCTCATGGAGCATCTGTTAAACGGAATCAAGGAGCGTCCCTTATTTTGAGATGTTCTTGGTGTCAGCAAAAAACGCCAACCAAACTAGAGACGCAGATGAAGGGGAAGTTTTAAGAAGATTTAGAGGCGCAGGCCCTTAAGGTAAAGTGGAGAGAAATTAATCTAGCCACCAACCAGGGCTACCTTAATAGAATTAACAGGATACACCCCATGAAAAAAAGATTAAAGGAGAATCAAAGACGCACCTAGACCTAGGAACAAAAACTGACCTTCAAGCATTGAACAATGTGTTCCTGCCCCATAAGGCAACCAAACGCAGAACCTGATACATCGTTGTCTAGACAAAAAAACTACCTGGAAAATGGGGCCACCAGGAACAAGCAGCATTTCAGGGTATCAAAGACCTACTAACGACTAACACCTTTTATCCAGTAATAACAAATACTCTGGCCTTTGACAGGTCCACCTGTTGATGCATCGCCTTTTGGAATCGGCGCGAATCCTGAGCCACAAGCACCAGATGGTAGGGAGGCACCCGTGTCACGCTTTCTATTCAAAAACGCTTTCCAAGTCAGGAACGCAATTACAGACCAACTTCGACTGAGAAGTCCATCGCAACTTCATCGCCGGAGTCAAAATTTCCATAAAGTACCTTTATGGCAGAATTTTTCGATCATCCACTGATCAAAACACAAAACCTACGCAGGAAACAGCCAACCCCGAAATTCTGTCGACCTAGAAATGACGAGGTGGTCTGAATTCTCCTGCTGACTCCTACACGCTGATTCATCGCCCGAGGAAAGCCATCACCACATGTCGACGCCTGACCTGTTCCCTGCTGGCCCATCACAGAAGAGGACCCGCTCCCACCACTCTACACTTCAACATTGAGGACGCGCCCGAAATCCTGCCGCTAACTGCATACGCCAATCTGACCATACAGTGACAGCGAGAGCCAACTGCGAAAGAACCCTTTGACGCGCGCATCCTGAATTGGGTAAGGTAAAGGGTACTGGCCGAGAGAGAACAAAACTGAGGAACTTTTTGAAACCATTTCGCCCCGACAGACGAACCTGTCTATCGAGACAGAGCTGTATTTTGGGGGTAGACAGGGTGGTGATACCAACACAGACTCCAGGAAGATGTTTTAGTGCATGATCTCATAGGGGCACAGGCATAGTCAAAATGAAAGGCCCTGGCCGGAGTTATGTCTGGTGGCCAGAGGCGTGAAAAAGTGACATGAACATGGTGCAACATGCCATGACTGTAAAGAATCGAGGCCTATC